>JBBDGP010005729.1:0-29564 GCA_037952835.1 Lithobates septentrionalis | reverse complement strand
GAGGAAGTAGTGGAGTCGCAGAGCGGGGGGAGTAGTGGAGTCGCAGAGCGGGGGGAGGGAGTAGCGGAGTCGCAGAGCGGGGGAGGGAGTAGTGGAGTCGCAGAGCGGGGGAGGGAGTAGTGGAGTCGCAGAGCGGGGGGAGTAGTGGAGTCGCAGAGCGGGGGGAGGAAGTAGTGGAGTCGCAGAGCGGGGGGAGTAGTGGAGTCGCAGAGCGGGGGGAGGGAGTAGCGGAGTCGCAGAGCGGGGGAGGGAGTAGTGGAGTCGCAGAGCGGGGGGAGTAGTGGAGTCGCAGAGCGGGGGAGGAAGTAGTGGAGTCGCAGAGCGGGGGGAGGGAGTAGCGGAGTCGCAGAGCGGGGGAGGGAGTAGTGGAGTCGCAGAGCGGGGGAGGGAGTAGTGGAGTCGCAGAGGGGGGGGAGTAGTGGAGTCGCAGAGCGGGGGGAGGAAGTAGTGGAGTCGCAGAGCGGGGGGAGGAAGTAGTGGAGTCGCAGAGCGGGGGGAGTAGTGGAGTCGCAGAGCGGGGGAGGGAGTAGTGGAGTCGCAGAGCGGGGGGAGGGAGTAGCGGAGTCGCAGAGCGGGGGAGGGAGTAGTGGAGTCGCAGAGCGGGGGAGGGAGTAGTGGAGTCGCAGAGCGGGGGAGGGAGTAGTGGAGTCGCAGAGCGGGGGAGGGAGTAGTGGAGTCGCAGAGGGGGGGGAGTAGTGGAGTCGCAGAGCGGGGGGAGGAAGTAGTGGAGTCGCAGAGCGGGGGGGAGTAGTGGAGTCGCAGAGCGGGGGAAGGGAGTAGTGGAGTCGCAGAGCGGGGGAGGGAGTAGTGGAGTCGCAGAGCGGGGGGAGGAAGTAGTGGAGTCGCAGAGCGGGGGGAGGAAGTAGTGGAGTCGCAGAGCGGGGGGAGGAAGTAGCGGAGTCACATGGAGGTTATAGACCAATCACAGGACAGGGGGGGGGTTGTCACCTCATCCCTTTAATCCGGAACACATACGAATCACTCGGATTCGGAGTATAATTCGCACCTCAATCATCCACAGGACACGAGGAATTATTATGTGTTGGGGTTTAAAGGGATGAGGTGGTAACCATAGCTGTACTGTGTGGCAGAGCTGTGTAAGTCTCAGGGACTGGATGGAAAGACATACACATCCCCTCCCCCCATGAATGCCGTATTTTCCCTGACAGGTGACACCCGATGCCGGGAGAGCCGGATCCGGGCCGGGATCTGGTTTCAGCTCCCAGCTTCCTCTATACATATATGGTGTGCAGCCCCCGGCCGCTCTGATTGGACGACTTCCCAACCAAAATACCTCCGTGGAGTCTCCGCCTGGCACCGCTTCAATGGAGGTTCTCACATGCTGGGATTAGGCTGCAGAGCTTACAATCTATGGAGTCACCCAGGTAATGTGTGCGGCAAACCGAGCGTGCCTTTAAATCGCCGCTTTCAATGCTGACCGCAATATGGCGGACCACCGGGACCAGCCCAACCCCCGAAGAAGAGTCACAGCTATCAGGCTGAACTGTAAGTACCCCTCCCCCACTAAACTGGAAGTATCCCCCTCCCCCCCCTAAACTGGAAGTATCCCCCTCCCCCACTAAACTGGAAGTATCCCCCTCCCCCACTAAACTGGAAGTATCCCCCTCCCCCCCCTAAACTGGAAGTATCCCCCTCCCCCACTAAACTGGAAGTATCCCCCTCCCCCACTAAACTGGAAGTATCCCCCTCCCCCACTAAACTGGAAGTATCCCCCTCCCCCCCCTAAACTGGAAGTATCCCCCTCCCCCACTAAACTGGAAGTATCCCCCTCCCCCACTAAACTGGAAGTATCCCCCTCCCCCACTAAACTGGAAGTATCCCCCTCCCCCCCCTAAACTGGAAGTATCCCCCTCCCCCACTAAACTGGAAGTATCCCCCTCCCCCCCCTAAACTGGAAGTATCCCCCTCCCCCACTAAACTGGAAGTATCCCCCTCCCCCACTAAACTGGAAGTATCCCCCTCCCCCCCCTAAACTGGAAGTATCCCCCCTCCCCCACTAAACTGGAAGTATCGATTGTCACTCTCATGGGATTGTGATAGAGACTATCAGTGACCCCTCCCCCCACCTTACACACATATCACTGGAGTGTATGGGGACAGGAAGTGGCTGTAAAGAGGCTGCAGGAGATCAGCAGCTCTGAGGATGAAAAGCAATCATAGTATACAGCTGTGCTCATAAGTTTACATACCCTGGCAGAATTTATGATTTCTTGGCCATATTTCGGAGAATATAAATGATAACACAGAATCTTTTCTCTCACTCATGGTCAGTGTTTGGCTGAAGCCATTTATTATCAATCATCTGTGTTTACTTTTTAAATATCATAATCACAACCGAAACTACCCAAATGAGCCTGATCAAAAGTTTACATACCCCAGTCCTTAATACCGTGGTTTGCCCCCTTGAAGTCTTTTGTGGTATTTGTGGATGAGGCTCTTTATCTTCTCAGATGGTTCCTCTTGGCACAAAGTCCTCCAGTTCCTGTAAATTCTTGGTCTGTCTTCCATGAACGGCACGTTTTGAGATCTCCCCAGAGGGGCTCAATGATATTGAGGTCAGGAGACTGAGATGACCCCTCCAGAACCTTCACTTTATTCTGCTGTAGCCAATGACAGGTGGACTTGGCCTTGTGTTTTGGATCATTGTCATGTTGGATTGTCCAAGTCCCTCCCATGCGGAGCTTCCTGGATGATGAATGAAATGTTCCTCCAGTATTATGTGATAATATTCTGCATTCATCTTCCCATCAATTGTGACCAAATTTCCTGTGTCTTTGTAGCTCACACATCCCCAAAACATCGATCCACCACCGTGTTTCACAGTAGGAATGGTGGACCTTTCATCATAGACCTTGTTGTCTCCTCTCCAAATGTAGCGTTTATGGTTGTGGCCAAAAATCTCAATTTTGGTCTCATCACTCCAAATGACTTTGTGGCAGAAGGTTTGAGGCTTGTCTCTGTGCTGTTTGGTGTATTGTAAGCGGATACTTTGTGACATTTGTATAGTAATGACTTTCTTCTGGAGACTCGACCATGCAGCCCATCTTTCTTCTGGAGACTCGACCATGCACCCCATCTTTCTTCTGGAGACTCCACCATGCAGTCCATCTTTCTTCTGCAGACTCGACCATGCAGTCCATCTTTCTTCTGCAGACTCGACCATGCAGTCCATCTTTCTTCTGCAGACTCGACCATGCAGCCCATCTTTCTTCTGGAGACTCGATCATGCAGCCCATCTTTCTTCTGCAGACTCGACCATGCAGTCCATCTTTCTTCTGCAGACTCGACCATGCAGACCCTCTTTCTTCTGGAGACTCGACCATGCAGTCCATCTTTCTTCTGCAGACTCGACCATGCAGACCCTCTTTCTTCTGGAGACTCGACCATGCAGTCCATCTTTCTTCTGCAGACTCGACCATGCAGTCCATCTTTCTTCTGCAGACTCGACCATGCAGTCCATCTTTCTTCTGCAGACTCGACCATGCAGACCCTCTTTCTTCTGGAGACTCGACCATGCAGCCCATCTTTCTTCTGGAGACTCGACCATGCAGCCCATCTTTCTTCTGCAGACTCGACCATGCAGACCATCTTTCTTCTGGAGACTCGACCATGCAGCCCATCTTTCTTCAGGAGACTCGACCATGCAGCCCATCTTTCTTCTGGAGACTCGACCATGCAGACCATCTTTCTTCTGGAGACTCGACCATGCAGCCCATCTTTCTTCAGGAGACTCGACCATGCAGCCCATCTTTCTTCTGGAGACTCGACCATGCAGCCCATCTTTCTTCTGGAGACTCGACCATGCAGCCCATCTTTCTTCCGGAGACTCGACCATGCAGCCCATCTTTCTTCTGGAGACTCGACCATGCAGCCCATCTTTCTTCAAGTGCCTCCTTATTGTGCATCTTGAAACATCCACACCTCATGTTTCCAGAGAGTCCTGTATTTCACCTGAAGTTATTTGTGGGGTTTTCTTTGCATCCCCAACAATTTTCCTGGCAGTTGTGGCTGAAATTTTAGTTGGTCTACCTGACCGTGGTTTGGTTTCACCAGAACCCCTCATTTTCTACTTCTTGATAAGTGTTTGAACACTGCTGATTGGCATTCTCAATTCCTTGGATATCTTTTTATATCCCTTTCCTGTTTTATACAGTTCAACTACCTTTTCCCGCAGATCTTTTGACAATTCTTTTTCTTTCCCCATGACTCAGAATCCAGAAACGTCAGTGCAGCACTGGATGAAAGATGCAAGGGTCTGTCAGGAGTCCAGAAACTCATTGACCTTTTATACACACACACTAATTACAAGCAAACAGATCACAGGTGTGTGCATGTTATCAGGCCAAAATCCCCAGGGTATGTAAACTTATGAGTACAACTGTATCAGTAATTGTGTGATGGTTCAGGGAAGTAAATATCATCCAATCAGAGTCCGTCTTCTATATCCCAAAGGAAATTCCATCCTAGAAATGTTCTTAATTTTTTCACATTTTCATAAGCGATGTCCCCGATCCCAAATCAGCGACCGTGCGCTGCACTACAAATACTCACCAGTGGAGGGCGCTCTCCGATGGCGTCCATTGGGGGGAAATATTACAAGCATACAATCTCATCATTTCCCGTATTCCTACAACTGTCACTGGAGGATGGGGTGGGCGGAGCTCCTTCTAGTGTGACTGCAGAGGGGCATTTGTGGGACATTTATACATCATGCCCCCCCTCCCCCCACACACACACTTTTTATACTTATCTGCTTCATATAATGATATCGCACAGAGCTGACCCTTCCCAGTGCTCTCCACTCCTCTGGGTGTCCCCCATGGCAATCCATGTGCTTTGAGGGCCCCCGGGGCCCCCATGCAGGCACACTCTCAAGCCAGGCTGTGTGCATCCATAGACACACAGCACAGCTTGGCCCCGCCCCCGATCCCTCCTGTTTGACTGACAGCAGCAGCAGCCAATGACTCTCCTGCTGCCTCTGTGTCCTGTAAGAGCGGGAAGAGCTGCAGCCAGTAAGTGGCCCGGAACTGTCACTCCTCCAGCAGCTCAGAATCAGCCCCTCCCCCATCCCTGTGTTTACAGAGCGTTCCTCCATGAAGTTGGTGACATTCGATCTCGGAGTGAGATTCATTTGTTTCTGAATTGCGGATCCTCGCCGCGTCTCACGTGTCACTTTTACTAAAAGGTTACATTGTACCTGTAATGAATATTCCCTGAACTCTGCAGAGAGAGAGACGAAGGACGATCTCCATCCCACCGAGAGCACCACGAAGGACGATCTCCATCCCACCGAGAGCACCACGAAGGACGTTCTCCATCCCACCGAGAGCACCACGAAGGACAATCTCCATCCCACCGAGAACACCACGAAGGACGATCTCCATCCCACCGAGAGCACCACGAAGGACAATCTCCATCCCACCGAGAACACCACGAAGGACGATCTCCATCCCACCGAGAGCACCACGAAGCACGAAGGACAATCTCCATCCCACCGAGAGCACCACGAAGGACAATCTCCATCCCACCGAGAGCACCACGAAGGACGATCTCCATCCCACCGAGAGCTCCACGAAGGACGATCTCCATCCCACCGAGAGCACCACGAAGGACGATCTTCATCCCACCAAGAGCTCCACGAAAGACGATCTCCATCCCACCGAGAGCTCCACGAAGGACGATCTCCATCCCACCGAGAGCACCACGAAGGAAATCTCCATCCCACTGATAGCACCACGAAGGACGATCTCCATCCCACCGAGAGCACCACGAAGGACGATCTCCATCCCACCGAGAGCACCACGAAGGACGATCTCCATCCCACCGAGAGCTCCACGAAGGACGATCTCCATCCCCTTGAGAGCACCACTAAGGACGATCTCCATCCCACTGAGAGCTCCACGAAGGACGATCTCCATCCCCTTGAGAGCACCACTAAGGACGATCTCCGACCCACCGAGAGCACCACGAAGGACGTTCTCCATCCCACTGAGAGCACCACGAAGGACGATCTCCATCCCACCGAGAGGACCACGAAGGATGATCTCCATCCCACCGCGAGCACCACGAAGGAAATCTCCATCCCACTGAGAGCACCACGAAGGACGATCTCCATCCCACCGAGAGCACCACGAAGGACGATCTTCATCCCACCGAGAGCTCCACGAAGGACGATCTCCATCCCCTTGAGAGCACCACTAAGGACGATCTCCATCCCACCGATAGCTCCACGAAGGACGATCTCCATCCCCTTGAGAGCACCACTAAGGACGATCTCCATCCCACCGAGAGCTCCACGAAGGACGATCTCCATCCCCTTGAGAGCACCACTAAGGACGATCTCCGACCCACCGAGAGCACCACGAAGGACGTTCTCCATCCCACTGAGAGCACCACGAAGGACAATCTCCATCCCACTGAGAGCACCACGAAGGACGATCTCCATCCCACCGAGAGCTCCACGAAGGATGATCTCCATCCCACCGAGAGCACCACGAAGGACGATCTCCATCCCACCGAGAGTACCATGAAGGACGATCTCCATCCCACCGAGAGCACCACGAAGGACGATCTCCATCCCACCGAGAGCACCACGAAGGACGATCTCCATCCCACCGAGAGCTCCACGAAGGACAATCTCCATCCCACCGAGAGCACCACGAAGGACGATCTCCATCCCACCGAGAGCACCACAAAGGACGATCTTCATCCCACCGAGAGCACCACGAAGGACGATCTCCATGCCACTGAGAGCACCACAAAGGGCGATCTCTATCCCATCGAGAGCTCCACGAAGGATGATCTCCATCCCACCGAGAGCTCCACGAAGGACGATCTCCATGCCAACGAGAGCGCCATAAAGGACGATCTCCATGCCACAGAGAGCACCATGAAGGACGATCTCCATGCCACGGAGAGCCCCACGAAGGATGATCTCCATGCCACCGAGAGTGCCACGAAGGATGATCTCCATCCCACCGAAAACACCATGAAGGACGTTCTACATCCCACCAAGAGCGCCACAAAGGACGTTCTCCATCCCACCAAGAGCGCCACAAAGGACGATCTCCATCCCACCGAGAGCACCAAGAAGGACGATCTCCATCCGGGAGTTTTGCCTGGAGGAAGGATTGGAGGGATTTGTGCTGGGAGGGAGGATTGGAAGGTTTGTGCCGGAAGGGAGAATTGGGAGGATTTGTGCCGGAAGGGAGGATTGGAGGGATTTGTGCCGGAAGGGAGGATTGGAGGGATTTGTGCCGGAAGGGAGGATTGGAGGGATTTGTGCCGGGAGGGAGGATTGGAGGGATTTGTGCCGGAAGGGAGGATTGGAGGGATTTGTGCCGGGAGGAAGGATTGGAGGGATTTGTGCCGGAAGGGAGGATTGGAAGGATTTGTGCCGGGAGGAAGGATTGGAGGGATTTGTGCCGGGAGGAAGGATTGGAGGGATTTGTGCCGGAAGGGAGGATTGGAAGGATTTATGCCGGAAGGGAGGATTGGAAAGATTTGTGCCAGAAGGGAGGATTGGAAAGATTTGTGCCGGAAGGGAGGATTGGAGGGATTTGTGCCGGAAGGGATGATTGGAGGGATTTGTGCCGGAAGGGAGGATTGGAGGGATTTGTGCCGGAAGGGAGGATTGGAGGGATTTGTGCCGGGAGGAAGGATTGGAGGGATTTGTATCGGGAAGGAGGATTGGAGGGATTTGTGCCGGAAGGGAGAATTGGAAGGATTTATGCCGGAAGGGAGAATTGGAAGGATTTATGCCGGAAGGGAGGATTGGAAGGATTTGTGCCGGAAGGGAGGATTGGAAGGATTTGTGCCGGAAGGGAGGATTGGAGGGATTTGTGCCGGAAGGGAGGATTGGAGGGATTTGTGCCGGTAGGGAGGATTGGAGGGATTTGTGCCGGGATGGAGGATTGGAGGGATTTGTGCCGGAAGGAGGATTGGAGGGATTTGTGCCGGAAGGGAGGATTGGAGGGATTTGTGCCGGAAGGGAGGATTGGAGGGATTTGTGCCGGGAGGAAGGATTGGAGGGATTTATGCCGGAAGGGAGGATTGGAAGGATTTGTGCCGGAAGGGAGGATTGGAGGGATTTGTGCTGGAAGGGAGGATTAGAAGGATTTGTGCCGGAAGGGAGGATTGGAGGGATTTGTATCGAGAGGGAGGATTGGAGGGATTTGTATCGGGAAGGAGGATTGGAGGGATTTGTGCCGGAAGGGAGGATTGGAGGGATTTGTGCCGGAAGGGAGGATTGGAGGGATTTGTGCCGGAAGGGAGGATTGGAGGGATTTGTGCCGGGAGGAAGGATTGGAGGGATTTATGCCGGAAGGGAGGATTGGAAGGATTTGTGCCGGAAGGGAGGATTGGAGGGATTTGTGCTGGAAGGGAGGATTAGAAGGATTTGTGCCGGAAGGGAGGATTGGAGGGATTTGTATCGAGAGGGAGGATTGGAGGGATTTGTATCGGGAAGGAGGATTGGAGGGATTTGTGCCGGGAGGAAGGATTGGAGGGATTTGTGCAGGAAGGGAGGATTGGAAGGATTTATGCCGGAAGGGAGGATTGGAGGGATTTGTGCCGGAAGGGAGGATTGGAGGGATTTGTGCCGGAAGGGAGGATTGGAGGGATTTGTGCCGGAAGGAAGGATTGGAGGGATTTGTGCCGGAAGGGAGGATTGGAGGGATTTGTGCTGGAAGGGAGGATTGGAGGGATTTGTGCCGGGAGGGAGGATTGGAGGGATTTGTGCCGGAAGGGAGGATTGGAGGGATTTGTGCCGGAAGGGATGATTGGAGGGATTTGTATCGAGAGGGAGGATTGGAGGGATTTGTGCCGGAAGGATGATTGGAGGGATTTGTGTCGGGAAGGATGATTGGTGGGATTTGTGCCGGAAGGGAGGATTGGAGGGATTTGTGCCGGAAGGGAGGATTGGAGGGATTTGTGCCGGAAGGGAGGATTGGAGGGATTTGTGCCGGAAGGGAAGATTGGAGGGATTTGTGCCGGAAGGGAGGATTGGAAGGATTTATGCCGGAAGGGAGGATTGGAGGGATTTGTGCCGGAAGGGAGGATTGGAGGGATTTGTGCCGGAAGGGAGGATTGGAGGGATTATTGCCAGAAGGGAGGATTGGAGGGATTTGTATCGGGAGGGAGGATTGGAGGGATTTGTATCGGGAGGGAGGATTGGAGGGATTTGTGCCAGAAGGGAGGATTGGAGGGATTTGTGCCAGAAGGGAGGATTGGAGGGATTTGTATCGGGAGGGAGGATTGGAGGGATTTGTATCGGGAGGGAGGATTGGAGGGATTTGTGCCAGAAGGGAGGATTGGAGGGATTTGTGCCGGAAGGGAGGATTGGAGGGATTTGTGCCAGAAGGGAGGATTGGAGGGATTTGTGCCAGAAGGGAGGATTGGAGGGATTTGTGCCGGGAGGGAGGATTGGAGGGATTTGTGCCGGAAGGGAGGATTGGAGGGATTTGTGCCGGAAGGGAGGATTGGAGGGATTTGTATCGGGAGGGAGGATTGGAGGGATTTGTGCCAGAAGGGAGGATTGGAGGGATTTGTGCTGGAAGGGAGGATTAGAAGGATTTGTGCCGGAAGGGAGGATTGGAGGGATTTGTATCGAGAGGGAGGATTGGAGGGATTTGTATCGGGAAGGAGGATTGGAGGGATTTGTGCCGGAAGGGAGGATTGGAGGGATTTGTGCCGGAAGGGAGGATTGGAGGGATTTGTGCCGGAAGGGAGGATTGGAGGGATTTGTGCCGGGAGGAAGGATTGGAGGGATTTATGCCGGAAGGGAGGATTGGAAGGATTTGTGCCGGAAGGGAGGATTGGAGGGATTTGTGCTGGAAGGGAGGATTAGAAGGATTTGTGCCGGAAGGGAGGATTGGAGGGATTTGTATCGAGAGGGAGGATTGGAGGGATTTGTATCGGGAAGGAGGATTGGAGGGATTTGTGCCGGAAGGGAGGATTGGAGGGATTTGTGCCGGGAGGAAGGATTGGAGGGATTTGTGCCGGAAGGGAGGATTGGAGGGATTTGTGCCGGAAGGGAGGATTGGAGGGATTTGTGCCGGAAGGGAGGATTGGAGGGATTTGTGCCGGGAGGGAGGATTGGAGGGATTTGTGCCGGAAGGGAGGATTGGAGGGATTTGTGCCGGAAGGGATGATTGGAGGGATTTGTATCGAGAGGGAGGATTGGAGGGATTTGTGCCGGAAGGATGATTGGAGGGATTTGTGTCGGGAAGGATGATTGGTGGGATTTGTGCCGGAAGGGAGGATTGGAGGGATTTGTGCAGGAAGGGAGGATTGGAGGGATTTGTGCCGGAAGGGAGGAATGGAGGGATTTGTGCCGGAAGGGAGGATTGGAGGGATTTGTGCCGGAAGGGAGGATTGGAGGGATTTGTGCCGGAAGGGAGGATTGGAGGGATTTGTGCCGGAAGGGAGGATTGGAAGGATTTATGCCGGAAGCGAGGATTGGAGGGATTTGTGCCGGAAGGGAGGATTGGAGGGATTTGTGCCGGAAGGGAGGATTGGAGGGATTTGTGCCGGGAGGGAGGATTGGAGGGATTTGTGCCGGAAGGGAGGATTGGAGGGATTTGTGCCGGAAGGGAGGATTGGAGGGATTTGTGCCGGAAGGAAGGATTGGAGGGATTTGTGCCGGAAGGGAGGATTGGAGGGATTTGTGCCGGAAGGGAGGATTGGAGGGATTTGTGCCGGGAGGGAGGATTGGAGGGATTTGTGCCGGAAGGGAGGATTGGAGGGATTTGTGCCGGAAGGGATGATTGGAGGGATTTGTATCGAGAGGGAGGATTGGAGGGATTTGTGCCGGAAGGATGATTGGTGGGATTTGTGCCGGAAGGGAGGATTGGAGGGATTTGTGCCGGAAGGGAAGATTGGAGGGATTTGTGCCGGAAGGGAGGATTGGAGGGATTTGTGCCGGAAGGGAAGATTGGAGGGATTTGTGCCGGAAGGGAGGATTGGAGGGATTTGTGCCGGAAGGGAGGATTGGAGGGATTTGTGCCGGAAGGGAGGATTGAAGGGATTTGTGCCGGAAGGGATAATTGGAGGGATTTGTATCGGGAGGGAGGATTGGAGGGATTTTTATCGAGAGGGAGGATTGGAGGGATTTGTGCCAGAAGGGATGATTGGAGGGATTATTGCCGGAAGGGAGGATTGGAGGGATTTGTGCCAGAAGGGAGGATTGGAGGGATTTGTATCGGGAGGGATGATTGGAGGGATTTGTGCCTGAAGGGAGGATTGGAGGGATTTGTGCCGGAAGGGAGGATTGGAGGGATTTGTGCCGGAAGGGAGGATTGGAGGGATTTGTGCCAGAAGGGAGGATTGGAGGGATTTGTATCGGGAGGGAGGATTGGAGGGATTTGTGCCAGAAGGGAGGATTGGAGGGATTTGTGCCAGAAGGGAGGATTGGAGGGATTTGTATCGGAAGGGATGATTGGAGGGATTTGTGCCGGAAGGGATGATTGGAGGGATTATTGCCAGAAGGGATGATTGGAGGGATTATTGCCAGAAGGGAGGATTGGAGGGATTTGTATCGGGAGGGAGGATTGGAGGGATTTGTATCGGGAGGGAGGATTGGAGGGATTTGTGCCGGAAGGGAGGATTGGAGGGATTTGTGCCAGAAGGGATGATTGGAGGGATTATTGCCAGAAGGGAGGATTGGAGGGATTTGTATCGGGAGGGAGGATTGGAGGGATTTGTATCGGGAGGGAGGATTGGAGGGATTTGTATCGGGAGGGAGGATTGGAGGGATTTGTGCCGGAAGGGAGGATTGGAGGGATTTGTGCCAGAAGGGAGGATTGGAGGGATTTGTGCCGGAAGGGAGGATTGGAGGGATTTGTGCCGGAAGGGAGGATTGGAGGGATTTGTATCGGGAGGGAGGATTGGAGGGATTTGTGCCAGAAGGGAGGATTGGAGGGATTTGTGCCGGAAGGGAGGATTGGAGGGATTTGTGCCGGAAGGGATGATTGGAGGGATTTGTATCGGAAGGGAGGATTGGAGGGATTTGTGCCGGAAGGGAGGATTGGAGGGATTATTGCCAGAAGGGAGGATTGGAGGGATTTGTATCGGGAGGGAGGATTGGAGGGATTTGTATCGGGAGGGAGGATTGGAGGGATTTGTATCGGGAGGGAGGATTGGAGGGATTTGTATCGGAAGGGAGGATTGGAGGGATTTGTATCGGGAGGGAGGATTGGAGGGATTATTGCCAGAAGGGAGGATTGGAGGGATTTGTATCGGGAGGGAGGATTGGAGGGATTTGTATCGGGAGGGAGGATTGGAGGGATTTGTATCGGGAGGGAGGATTGGAGGGATTTGTATCGGGAGGGAGGATTGGAGGGATTTGTATCGGGAGGGAGGATTGGAGGGATTTGTATCGGGAGGGAGGATTGGAGGGATTTGTATCGGGAGGGAGGATTGGAGGGATTTGTATCGGGAGGGAGGATTGGAGGGATTTGTGCCGGAAGGGAGGTGAGAAGGGGTGGAAATTGAGCTGGCAGGGAGGATGAGGGGAAAGGAGAATTTGTAGTGGGAGGGTGGATTTGGTTGGGGGAGTGCCTGAACCAGGGACCTTCTGGCAGGATCACCGTGGAGCAGGACCAGGACAGGAGGGGTGGCTGCCTTTAGGCTCAGCAGTTTGCTGTATGAATGGGGGCGCCAGTGAGCTCATTCTGATACAAGGCATTTTATAAGTGGATCACTGCTGGGGGTAGCACCCCCTAAGCTCACACATAATGAAGGGGGAGGGGTGCAGTTTGGCTTTTTTGCCCTGGGAGGTGGATGATCTTGTCCTGACACTGCCGGGGAGTATTCTACAGGAGGGCTGGGTGTCCATGTCACCAGAGATCGGGGACACTCACCAGAGATCGGGGCCACTCACCAGAGATCGGGGACACTCACCAGAGATCGGGGCCACTCACCAGAGATCGGGGCCACTCACCAGAGATCGGGGCCACTCACCAGAGATCGGGGCCACTCACCAGAGATCGGGGACACTCACCAGAGATCGGGGCCACTCACCAGAGATCGGGGCCACTCACCAGAGATCGGGGCCACTCACCAGAGATCGGGGCCACTCACCAGAGATCGGGGCCACTCACCAGAGATCGGGGCCACTCACCAGAGATCGGGACACTCACCAGAGATCGGGGACACTCTCCAGAGATCGGGGCCACTCTCCAGAGATCGGGGCCACTCACCAGAGATCGGGGACACTCACCAGAGATCGGGGCCACTCACCAGAGATCGGGGCCACTCACCAGAGATCGGGGCCACTCACCAGAGATCGGGGCCACTCACCAGAGATCGGGACACTCACCAGAGATCGGGGACACTCACCAGAGATCGGGGACACTCACCAGAGATCGGGGCCACTCACCAGAGATCGGGGCCACTCACCAGAGATCGGGGCCACTCACCAGAGATCGGGGCCACTCACCAGAGATCGGGGCCACTCACCAGAGATCGGGACACTCACCAGAGATCGGGGACACTCACCAGAGATCGGGGACACTCACCAGAGATCGGGGACACTCACCAGAGATCGGGGCCACTCACCAGAGATCGGGGACACTCACCAGAGATCGGGGCAGTCTGCAGAACTCCAAACCTTTTCCCCGGACCGCTGCAGTTCACACGTTTCAGCTGATTGGAATCGTCCTTCAAATGGTACTGCGGCCTGACATTGTATGTCTCCTACCTCCTACACCTCATACTTCCTACACCTCATACTTCCTACACCTCATACCTCCTACACCTCATACCACCTACATCTCATACCTCCTACATCTCCTACCTCCTACACCTCATACCTCCTACACCTCATACTTCCTACACCTCATACTTCCTACACCTCATACTTCCTACACCTCATACCTCCTACACCTCATACCACCTACATCTCATACCTCCTACATCTCCTACCTCCTACACCTCATACCTCCTACACCTCATACTTCCTACACCTCATACTTCCTACACCTCATACTTCCTACACCTCATACCTCCTACACCTCATACCTCCTACACCTCATACTTCCTACACCTCATACTTCCTACACCTCATACTTCCTACACCTCATACCTCCTACACCTCATACCACCTACATCTCATACCTCCTACACCTCATACCTCCTACACCTCATACCTCCTACACCTCATACCTCCTACACCTCCTACACCTCATACCTCCTACACCTCATACCTCCTACATCTCCTACCTCCTACACCTCATACCACCTACACCTCATACCTCCTACACCTCATACCTCCTACACCTCATACCTCCTACATCTCATACCTCCTACACCTCATACCTCCTACACCTCATACCTCCTACACCTCATACCACCTACACCTCATACCTCCTACACCTCATACCTCCTACACCTCATACCTCCTACACCTCATACCTCCTACATCTCATACCTCCTACACCTCATACCTCCTACACCTCATACCTCCTACACCTCATACCTCCTACATCTCATACCTCCTACATCTCATACCTCCTACACCTCATACCTCCTACATCTCATACCTCCTACATCTCCTACCTCCTACACCTCATACCTCCTACACCTCATACCTCCTACACCTCATACCTCCTACACCTCCTACACCTCATACCTCCTACACCTCATACCTCCTACATCTCCTACCTCCTACACCTCATACCTCCTACACCTCATACCTCCTACGCCTCATACCCCCTACACCTCATACCTCCTACACCTCATACCTCCTACACCTCATACCTCCTACACCTCATACCTCCTACACCTCATACCTCCTACATCTCATACCTCCTACATCCCTACCTCCTACACCTCATACCTCCTACACCTCATACCTCCTACACCTCATACCTCCTACACCTCCTACACCTCATACCTCCTACACCTCATACCTCCTACATCTCATACCTCCTACACCTCATACCTCCTACACCTCATACCTCCTACACCTCATACCTCCTACACCTCATACCTCCTACATCTCATACCTCCTACATCTCCTACCTCCTACACCTCATACCTCCTACACCTCATACCTCCTACACCTCATACCTCCTACACCTCCTACACCTCATACCTCCTACACCTCATACCTCCTACATCTCATACCTCCTACACCTCATACCTCCTACACCTCATACCTCCTACACCTCATACCTCCTACATCTCATACCTCCTACATCTCCTACCTCCTACACCTCATACCTCCTACACCTCATACCTCCTACACCTCATACCTCCTACACCTCCTACACCTCATACCTCCTACACCTCATACCTCCTACATCTCATACCTCCTACATCTCATACCACCTACACCTCATACCTCCTACACCTCATACCTCCTACACCTCATACCTCCTACATCTCATACCTCCTACATCTCATACCTCCTACATCTCCTACCTCCTACACCTCATACCTCCTACATCTCATACCTCCTACACCTCATACCTCCTACATCTCATACCTCCTACACCTCATACCTCCTACACCTCATACCTGCTACACCTCATACCTCCTACACCTCATACCTCCTACATCATCTCATACCTCCTACACCTCATACCTCCTACATCATCTCATACCTCCTACATCATCTCATACCTCCTACACCTCATACCTCCTACATCATCTCATACCTCCTACACCTCATACCTCCTACATCATCTCATACCTCCTACACCTCATACCTCCTACACCTCATACTTCCTACACCTCATACCTCCTACATCTCATACCTCCTACACCTCATACCTCCTACATCTCATACCTCCTACACCTCATACCTCCTACACCTCATACCTCCTACACCTCCTACACCTCATACCTCCTACATCTCATACCTCCTACATCTCATACCTCCTACACCTCATACTTCCTACACCTCATACCTCCTACACCTCATACTTCCTACACCTCATACTTCCTACACCTCATACCTCCTACACCTCATACCTCCTACATCTCATACCTCCTACATCTCCTACCTCCTACACCTCATACCTCCTACACCTCCTACACCTCATACCTCCTACACCTCATACCTCCTACATCTCCTACCTCCTACACCTCATACCTCCTACATCTCATACCTCCTACACCTCATACCTCCTACATCTCATACCTCCTACACCTCATACCTCCTACATCTCATACCTCCTACACCTCATACCTCCTACACCTCATACCTCCTACACCTCATACCTCCTACATCTCATACCTCCTACACCTCATACCTCCTACACCTCATACCTCCTACACCTCATACCTCCTACACCTCATACCTCCTACACCTCCTACACCTCATACCTCCTACACCTCATACCTCCTACATCTCCTACCTCCTACACCTCATACCTCCTACACCTCATACCTCCTACATCTCATACCTCCTACACCTCATACCTCCTACACCTCATACCTCCTACATCTCATACCTCCTACATCTCCTACCTCCTACACCTCATACCTCCTACACCTCATACCTCCTACACCTCATACCTCCTACACCTCATACTTCCTACACCTCATACCTCCTACACCTCCTACACCTCATACCTCCTACACCTCATACCTCCTACATCTCATACCTCCTACATCTCATACCTCCTACATCTCATACCTCCTACACCTCATACCTCCTACACCTCATACCTCCTACATCTCATACCTCCTACACCTCATACCTCCTACACCTCCTACACCTCATACCTCCTACACCTCATACCTCCTACATCTCATACCTCCTACATCTCATACCTCCTACATCTCATACCTCCTACACCTCATACTTCCTACACCTCATACCTCCTACACCTCATACCTCCTACACCTCCTACACCTCATACCTCCTACACCTCATACCTCCTACATCTCCTACCTCCTACACCTCATACCTCCTACACCTCATACCTCCTACACCTCATACCTCCTACATCTCATACCTCCTACATCTCATACCTCCTACATCTCATACCTCCTACACCTCATACCTCCTACACCTCATACCTGCTACACCTCATACCTGCTACACCTCATACCTCCTACACCTCATACCTCCTACACCTCATACCTCCTACATCATCTCATACCTCCTACATCATCTCATACCTCCTACACCTCATACCTCCTACATCATCTCATACCTCCTACACCTCATACCTCCTACATCATCTCATACCTCCTACACCTCATACCTCCTACACCTCATACCTCCTACACCTCATACCTCCTACATCTCATACCTCCTACATCTCATACCTCCTACACCTCATACCTCCTACATCTCATACCTCCTACATCTCATACCTCCTACACCTCATACCTCCTACATCTCATACCTCCTACACCTCATACCTCCTACATCTCATACCTCCTACACCTCATACCTCCTACATCTCATACCTCCTACATCTCATACCTCCTACACCTCATACCTCCTACATCTCATACCTCCTACACCTCATACCTCCTACACCTCATACCTCCTACATCTCATACCTCCTACACCTCATACCTCCTACACCTCATACCTCCTACATCTCATACCTCCTACACCTCATACCTCCTACACCTCATACCTCCTACACCTCCTACACCTCATACCTCCTACACCTCATACCTCCTACATCTCATACCTCCTACATCTCATACCTCCTACATCTCATACCTCCTACACCTCATACCTCCTACATCTCATACCTCCTACACCTCATACCTCCTACATCTCATACCTCCTACACCTCATACCTCCTACACCTCCTACACCTCATACCTCCTACACCTCATACCTCCTACACCTCATACCTCATATATCTTATACCTCTTATACAGTATCTTGTATATTGTATATATGGTATATCTTATATGTTGTATATTGTATATATGGTATATCTCATATGTTGTATATCTTGTATATATGGTATATCTGAGTGTCCGTTAGGAAGATATATGGCGGAGGGTGACAGGTTATCATTGTTAGAATTCAGGAGGGGAGATCTGAATTGTGGAATTTCCTCTCCCAGCGAGTGATGAAAAGTCTGATGATAGGTTCTCCCGCTGTCAGCGGTCTGCGCGTTCTTCTTGTAGTGTCCTGCAGGAAGCAGGATATAATAATGGGGTGTATAGAGGACGGCAGCTGGGAGGATTGAAAGCCGAGTGGCTGAGAAATTCCCTAAAACTCCCCTGACCTCTGATGACTCTACCTATGGAAAAAGATCTGAACCCTGGGGGTACCTGTCCTGGGTGGGGGGGCCCTGTCCTGGGTGGAGGCACTGTCCTGGGTGGGGGGTACCTGTCCTGAATGGGGGGGCCCTGTCCTGGGTGGGGGTACCTGTCCTGGGTGAAGGTCCTATTCTGGGTGGAGGCCCTGTTTTGAGTGAAGGTCCTGTCCTGGGTGAAGGCCCAGTCATGGGTGGGGGTTCCAGTTCTCTTACCTCCAGGTTTAGCGCTGTTTCCTGTTTGGGGGACATTTCTTCTACCCCCCCTTTTCTGCTCTGTTCTGGGTAAAGGCTCTGTCCTGGGTGGGGGGCTCTGTCCTGGGTGGAGGTCCTGTCCTGGGTGAAGATCCTGTTCTGGATGGAGGTTGTGTCCTGGGTGGGGTTCCTGTCATTGGTGGAGTTCATATCGTGGGTGGAGTTCATGTCGTGGGTGGGAGCGCTGTCCTGGGTGGAGGTCCTGTCGTGGCTGGAGCCCCTGTACTAGGTGGAGGCCCTGTCCTGGGTAAAGCTCCTATTCTGTGTGGAGGCCCTGTTCTGAGTAAAGGTCCAGCCATGAGTGAAGGTCCAGCCATGAGAGAAGGTCCAGCCATGAGAGAAGGTCCAGCCATGAGTGGAGGTCCAGTCATGAGTGGAGGTTCTGTCCTGAATGAAGGTCCTGTCCTGGGTGAAGGTTCTGTCCTGGGTGGAGGCCCTGTTCTGAGTGAAGGTCCAGCCATGAGTGAAGGTCCAGCCATGAGTGAAGGTCCAGCCATGAGTGAAGGTCCAGCCATGAGTGAAGGTTCTGTCCTGGGTGAAGGTCCTATTCTGGGTGGAGGCCCTGTCCTGAATGAAGGTCCAGCCATGAGTGAAGGTCCAGCCATGAGTGAAGGTCCAGCCATGAGTGAAGGTCCAGCCATGAGTGGAGGTTCTGTCCTGAATGAAGGTCCTGTCCTGGGTGAAGGTTCTGTCCTGGGTGGAGGCCCTGTTCTGAGTGGAGGTCCAGCCATGAGTGAAGGTCCAGCCATGAGTGGAGGTCCAGCCATGAGTGGAGGTTCTGTCCTGGGTGAAGGTCCTATTCTGGGTGGAGGCCCTGTCCTGAATGAAGGTCCAGCCATGAGTGAAGGTCCAGCCATGAGTGGAGGTTCTGTCCTGAATGAAGGTCCTGTCCTGGGTGAAGGTTCTGTCCTGGGTGGAGGCCCTGTTCTGAGTGGAGGTCCAGCCATGAGTGAAGGTCCAGCCATGAGTGAAGGTCCAGCCATGAGTGAAGGTCCAGCCATGAGTGAAGGTCCAGCCATGAGTGAAGGTCCAGCCATGAGTGGAGGTTCTGTCCTGGGTAAAGGTCCTATTCTGGGTGGAGGCCCTGTCCTGAATGAAGGTCCAGCCATGAGTGAAGGTCCAGCCATGAGTGAAGGTCCAGCCATGAGTGGAGGTCCAACCATGAGTGGAGGTCCTGTCCTGAATGAAGGTTCTGTCCTGGGTGGAGGTCCTGTCCTGAATGAAGGTCCAGTCATGGGTGGGGGTTCCAGTTCTCTTACCTCCAGGTTTAGCACCGTCTCCTGTTTGGGGGAACATTTCTTCTAGCCCCCCCTTCAGGTTTCTAGTTATTTTCTGTTTTAGTCATTTTTGATGAATACAGAAGCTGTGGATTATCGTCTGTAATATCCGCCTGGATCTGGGATGGTGTTGGATGGCTGGTGGAGGGGGGGAGGGGGGCTGGTACCATTCATGGGTGAGCTGGAAGAGTTGTCATGAAATATTTATTCGGTGAGATCCCTCCTGGGTGAAGGATTCGGTTACTCTCCTGCTTGTGTCCGGTAGATTGGGGATGAATAGGCTCCATTGAGGATTGTTCCCGGCTCCATATTATGGTCAGCAGAGAGTGGATCGTTCGTTGCTTCTGTCTGTGCCACTGGGACTGTCTGCTCCTGTGCCGGATGTCTTGTAGGTGACGGAGATCGATCGTCCTCTCTCTATACGTGTGTGATGGCCGAATATCCTTCAGTGGTCTTCCAGGGAGTCTTGTGGTGGCGCTCTGTCTTCTCTTGTGATGTTTGTATTTTGTAGGTTCGATTCCCTCAGGATTGCCGTGTTGTTGGCGATCGATCTGCGGTGGTCAGTGGGATTTTTATTCCATGGATTGTTACTTTGTTTCCATGATGGACTCTGAAGTATAATAGCGATTTGTTGATGGAGATAATTGTTCTCATCTGACTGCTGAAGAATAAACCGGAATGTGGTACTGATGACCGATCGTCTGATATTTTATTATTGAGTCTGATGACCGATCGTCTGATATTTTATTATTGAGTCTGATGACCGATCGTCTGATATTTTATTATTGAGTCTGATGACCGATCGTCTGATATTTTATTATTGAGTCTGATGACCGATCGTCTGATATTTTATTATTGAGTCTGATGACCGATCGTCTGATATTTTATTATTGAGTCTGATGACCGATCGTCTGATATTTTATTATTGAGTCTGATGACCGATCGTCTGATATTTTCTGATTGCATGTTGTGTGGGGGGAATATTCTCCTGGTTACGATCGTCTCTTAGTTTTGGGACTTTCCTTCTCTCTGTTGGGGTCGTTATTATTTTTTATTTCCACATATAAAAAGGGAACTTTTTCTGGTGAATCATTTCCAGGCGTTGTGTTGATAATTTTGTTATTTGAGACGATTATCGTTGTGTTTTGTAGACGATCAATGTTCTTGCTGGGATCTGTATTGTAGATTGATCGTGGTGATGGGAGTTCAGGATTTTCATTTCTTCTCACAAATCTTTATTGATAATTGTCTCCTCATATACAATACATAGTGTACCAAGCTGTCCAGTACAAGTGGCAGCTAGAGGGGTTGGAACAAACCATCAGACAGGGCCAGGGGAGGGGGCTCAGGATGAGGAAGGGGGCTCAGGAAGGGGGAGGGGGGCTCAGGAAGAGGGAAGGGGGCTCAGGAAGAGGGAGGGGCTTCAGGAAGAGGAAAGGGGGCTCAGGAAGAGGAAAGGGGGCTCAGGAAGAGGAAGGGGGTTCAAGAAGAGGGAGGGGGCTCAGGAAGGGAGGGGTCTCAAGAGGGAGGGGGCTTAGGAAGAGGGAGGGGGGCTCAGGAAGGGTGAGGGGGTTTAGAAAGCGATAAGGGGGCTGAGGAAGGGGGCTTAGGAAGAGGGAGGGGGCTCAGGAAGGGCGAGGGGAGCTCAGGGAGGGGGGCTCAGGAAGAGGAAGGGGGGTTCAAGAAGAGGGAGGGGGCTCAGGAAGAGGAAGGGGGGTTCAAGAAGAGGGAGGGGGCTCAGGAAGGCAGGGGTCTCAAGAGGTAGGGGGCTTAGGAAGAGGGAGGGGGGCTCAGGAAGGGTGAGGGGGCTCAGGAAGCGATAAGGGGGCTGAGGAAGGGGGCTCAGGAAGGGAGGGGGCTCAGGAAGAGGAAGGGGAGCTCAGGAAGGGAGGGTTCAAGAAAAGGGAGGGGGGCTCCGGAAGAGGTAGGGGGCTCAGGAAGGGAGGGTGCTCAGGAAGAGGGAGGGGGGGCTCAGGAAGAGGGGCTCAGGAAGGGTGGTTCAAGAAGAGGGAGGAGGTTCAGGAAGAGAGAGGGGGGCTCAGGAAGGGTGGGGGGGGGCTCAGGAAGAGAGAAGGGGGCTCAGGAAGAGGGGCTCAGGAAGAGGGAGGGGGGCTCTGGAAGAGGGAAGGGGGCTCAGGAAGGGGGAGGGGGGCTCAGGAAGAGGGAGGGGCCTCAGGAAGAGGAAAGGGGGCTCAGGAAGAGGAAGGGGGTTCAAGAAGAGGGAGGGGGCTCAGGAAGGGAGGGGTCTCAAGAGGGAGGGGGCTTAGGAAGAGGGAGGGGGGCTCAGGAAGGGTGAGGGGGTTTAGAAAGCGATAAGGGGGCTGAGGAAGGGGGCTTAGGAAGAGGGAGGGGGCTCAGGAAGGGCGAGGGGAGCTCAGGGAGGGGGGCTCAGGAAGAGGGAGGGGGCTCAGGAAGAGGAAGGGGGGTTCAAGAAGAGGGAGGGGGCTCAGGAAGGCAGGGGTCTCAAGAGGTAGGGGGCTTAGGAAGAGGGAGGGGGGCTCAGGAAGGGTGAGGGGGCTCAGGAAGCGATAAGGGGGCTGAGGAAGGGGGCTCCGGAAGGGGGGGTTCAAGAAGAGGGAGGGGGGCTCAGGAAGAGGGAGGGGGCTCAGGAAGGGAGGGGGGCTCAGGAAGGGAGGGGGCTCAGGAAGAGGAAGGGGGGCTCAGGAAGGGAGGGTTCAAGAAAAGGGAGGGGGGCTCCGGAAGAGGTAGGGGGCTCAGGAAGGGAGGGTGCTCAGGAAGAGGGAGGGGGGCTCAGGAAGAGGGGCTCAGGAAGGGGGGTTCAAGAAGAGGGAGGAGGTTCAGGAAGAGAGAGGGGGGCTTAGGAAGGGTGGGGGGGCTCAGGAAGAGAGAAGGGGGCTCAGGAAGAGGGAGGGGGGCTCTGGAAGAGGGAAGTGGGCTCAGGAAGGGGGAGGGGGGCTCAGGAAGAGGGAAGGGGGCTCAGGAAGAGGGAGGGGCCTCAGGAAGAGGAAGGGGGTTCAAGAAGAGGGAGGGGGCTCAGGAAGGGAGGGGTCTCAAGAGGGAGGGGGCTTAGGAAGAGGGAGGGGGGCTCAGGAAGGGTGAGGGGGTTTAGAAAGCGATAAGGGGGCTGAGGAAGGGGGCTTAGGAAGAGGGAGGGGGCTCAGGAAGGGCGAGGGGAGCTCAGGGAGGGGGGCTCAGGAAGAGGGAGGGGGCTCAGGAAGAGGAAGGGGGGTTCAAGAAGAGGGAGGGGGCTCAGGAAGGCAGGGGTCTCAAGAGGTAGGGGGCTTAGGAAGAGGGAGGGGGGCTCAGGAAGGGTGAGGGGGCTCAGGAAGCAATAAGGGGGCTGAGGAAGGGGGCTCAGGAAGAGGGAGGGGGGCTCAGGAAGGGGGGGTTCAAGAAGAGAGAGGGGGGCTCAGGAAGAGGGAGGGGGCTCAGGAAGGGAGGGGGGGGCTCAGGAAGGGAGGGGGCTCAGGAAGAGGAAGGGGGGCTCAGGAAGGGAGGGTTCAAGAAAAGGGAGGGGGGCTCCGGAAGAGGTAGGGGGCTCAGGAAGGGAGGGGGCTCCGGAAGAGGTAGGGGGCTCAGGAAGGGAGGGTGCTCAGGAAGAGGGAGGGGGGCTCAGGAAGAGGGGCTCAGGAAGGGGGGTTCAAGAAGAGGGAGGAGGTTCAGGAAGAGAGAGGGGGGCTCAGGAAGGGTGGGGGGGCTCAGGAAGAGAGAAGGGGGCTCAGGAAGAGGGGCTCAGGAAGAGGGAGGGGGGCTCTGGAAGAGGGAGGGGGCTCAGGAAGGGGGAGGTGGGCTCAGAAAGAGGAGGAAGGCTCAGGAAGAGGGGAGCAGGAAGGGGGAGGTTCAAGAAGAGGGAGGGGGCTCAGGAAGTGTGAGGGGGCTCAGGAAGAGGGAAGGGGGCTCAGGAAGAGGGAAGGGGGCTCAGGAAGAGGGGCTCAGAGGAAGGGGGGCTCAGGAAGGGGGAGGGGGGCTCATGAAGAGGAAGTGGGACTCAGGAAGAGGGGCTCAGAAAGAGGGGGTTCAAGAAGAGGGAGGAGGCTCAGGAAGAGGGAAGGGGCTCAAGAAGGGGGAGGGGGGCTCAGGAAGAGGAAGGGGGGCTCAGGAAGAGGGAGGGGGCTCAGGAAGGGGGGGTTCAAGAAGAGGAAGGGGTGCTCCGGAAGAGGGAAGGGGTTTAGGAAGAGGGAGGGAGCTCAGGAAGAGGGCGGGGGTTTAGGAAGAGGGAGGGGGGCTCAGGAAGAGGGAGGGGGCTCAGGAAGAGGGAAAGGGGCTCAGGAAGAGGGGGCTCAGGAAGAGGGAGGGGGCTCAGGAAGAGGAAGGGGGGTTCAAGAAGAGGGAGGGGGCTCAGGAAGGGAGGGGTCTCAAGAGGTAGGGGGCTTAGGAAGAGGGAGGGGGGCTCAGAAAGGGTGAGGGGGACTCAGGAAGTGATAAGGGGGCTGAGGAAGGGGGCTCAGGAAGAGGGAAGGGTGCTCAGGAAGGGCGAGGGGAGCTCAGGGAGAGGGGCTCAGGAAGAGGGAAGGGGGCTCAGGAAGAGGGAAGGGGGCTCAGGAAGGGGGAGGGGGCTCAGGAAGGGGGCTCAGGAAGGGGGAGGGGGCTCAGGAAGGGGGGGGTCAAGAAGAGGGAGGGGGGCTTCAGAAGAGGGAGGGGGCTCAGGAAGAGAGGGGGCTCAGGAAGAGGAAGGGGGGCTCAGGAAGGGGGAGGGGGGCTCAGGAAGAGGAAGGGGGCTCAGGAAGGGGGGGGTTAAAGAAGAGGGAGGGGGCTCAGGAAGAGGGAGGGGGCTCAGGAAGGGAGGGGGGGCTCAGGAAGAGGAAGGGGGGCTCAGGAAGGGAGGGTTCAAGAAAAGGGAGGGGGCTCCGGAAGAGGTAGGGGGCTCAGGAAGAGGGAGGGGGGCTCAGGAAGAGGGGCTCAGGAAGGGGGGTTCAAGAAGAGGGAGGAGGTTCAGGAAGAGAGAGAGGGGCTCAGGAAGGGTGGGGGGGGGGGGGCTCAGGAAGAGAGAAGGGGGCTCAGGAAGAGGGAGGGGCTCAGGAAGAGGGAGGGGGCTCAGGAAGAGGAAGGGGGGCTCAGTAAGGGGGATGGGGGCTCATGAAGAGGAAGGAGGGCTCAGGAAGAGGGGCTCAGGAAGAGGGAGGGGGCTCAGGAAGAGGGAAAGGGGCTCAGGAAGAGGGAGGGGGGCTCAGGAAGAGGGAGGGGGGCTCAGGGAGGGGGGCTCAGGAAGAGGGGGCTCAGGAAGTAAGCATGTGATTTTCATGCGGAACCAGCAGCGTTGTCACCCTATAACAGGAAGTGGACAAATAACGGATCTCCTGGCGGGATCAGCGGGTTATACCACTATTGTAGGAGGGCTCCGACATTCTATGTGACTGATCGGATGGTTACACTTTAATATATGGCTGCTTGAATTGTCTCATGTCCCCCCAATCATGAAATGGACGGTCCATGGCCACAATGGTTGGGATTTATTGGTGTACAGGACACCAAGGATGGTAAATATGTGCCCCCATTATTTTTTGCTATGGATCCTTTAAGGGGCTGATAAAGAGCAGTTTTAAGTACTACTACTACCAATCAGCCTACCTGTGAGTCCTGAAGAGGGCAGCGGGGAGCTGGAAGGGGAATGAGGGGTGGAGCCTGAAGTGGGCAGCAGGGGGATGAGGGGTGGAGCCTGAGGAGGACAGCAGAGAGGCGGCAGGGGAATGAGGGGTGGAGCCTGAAGAGGGCGGCAGGGGGATGAGGGGTGGAGCCTGAGGAGGGCGGAAGGGGGATGAGGGGTGGAGCCTGAAGAGGGCGGCAGGAGGATGAGAGGGGCAGCAGGGAGGAGGCAGGGGGATGAGGGGTGGAGCCTGAGGAGGGCGGCAGGGGGATGAGGGGTGGAGCCTGAGAAGGGCAGCAGAGAGGCGGCAGGGGGATGAGGGGTGGAGCCTGAGGAGGGCGGCAGGGGGATGAGGGGTGGAGCCTGAAGAGGGCGGCAGGGGGATGAAGGGTGGAGCCTGAGGAGGGCAGCAGGGAGGAGGCAGGGGGAGGAGGGGTGGAGCCTGAGGAGGGCAGCAGGGAGGAGGCAGGGGGATGAAGGGTGGAGCCTGAGGAGGGCAGCAGGGTGGAGGCAGGGGGATGAGGGGTGGAGCCTGAAGAGGGTGGCAGGGGGATGAAGGGTGGAGCCTGAGGAGGGCAACAGGGAGGAGGCAGGGGGATGAAGGGTGGAGCCTAAGGAGGGCAGCAGGGAGGAGGCAGGGGGATGAGGGGTGGAGCTGCACACAGTGTCAGCTGAGACTCTGCTGCGCTTCTGGGACCTTTTGTGGAGCTGAAGGTCAGGCAGGGACTCCGTACCCTGCTGTGGGACGGGTCTATGCTGGCGGTGAGCCGAGTCGTCATGCTGAACCTGAGGTGTGGGCCGTCTTGTTTTATGAAGGAATAAAGATGGCCGCCTAGTGATCCAGACCCCACAAATCACCATAGTAATAAATGTTCTGATCGACAGCCCACTAACATGCAGCAATAATCTAGTCTGATAAAATGATTTCTAGAACAGCCCGGCCGAGTTCATGTTACATTGTGATAGAAATTCACTGAAGGAATGAGGAAAACGGACATAACCCCACCTCTGACTCCGCCCACCTCTGACTCCGTCCACCTCTGACTCCGTCCACCCCTGACCCCATGCACCTCTGACTCCATCCACCCCTGACTCCATGAACCCCTGACTCCATGCACCCCTGACTCCATGCACCCCTGACTCCATGCACCCCTGACCCCATGCACCCCTGACCCCATGCACCTCTGAACCCATGCCCCCCTGACCCCATGCACCTCTGACCCCATGCACCCCTGACCCCATGCACCCCTGACTCCATGCCCCCCTGACCCCATGCCCCCCTGACTCCATGCACCCCTGCCTCCATGCACCCCTGCCTCCATGCACCCCTGCCTCCATGCACCCCTGCCTCCATGCACCCCTGACCCCATGCACCCCTGACCCCATGCACCTCTGACTCCATGCCCCCTGACCCCATGCCCCCCTGACCCCATGCACCCCTGACTCCATGCACCCCTGACTCCATGCACCCCTGACCCCATGCACCCCTGACCCCATGCACCTCTGACTCCATGCCCCCTGACCCCATGCCCCCCTGACCCCATGCACCCCTGACTCCATGCACCCCTGACCCCATGCACCCCTGACCCCATGCACCCCTGACCCCATGCACCTCTGACCCCATGCACCTCTGACCCCATGCACCCCTGACCCCATGCACCCCTGACCCTGTCCACCCCTGACTCCATGCACCCCTGACCCCATGTGGCCTGTAATATCTCTAATTAGTAACGTTCATCAAAGTCTGTTAGGCTTAGTGTTGGGGGTTATGGATCAGTGTTAGGATTCTGTGCTCGGCTTTTTCCTTCACTCTCCTGCACTTGGGATGTAACCTAGAACTCCTTTCTTCCTCCTCAGGTCCCGCAGCTCAGCGCCCAGCCCCCAGCATCCAGAATGGCCCCTCGCCGGATGAAATGGAGATACAGAGGAGGTGAGCACCCCGGGGGGGGGGGGGGGAGGGGGAAGGGCATTTTAAAGTCTGATTGAACTTTCAGTGCAAATACATTCCAGGCCAAGCAAAGTCTCACACTTCATTCTCCTTAGATAGAAAAGCCTGTCCCCGGCCAGCATGCTCCAGAGCAGCATCATTACTCTCTGTGTGGAAGCAGTAAAGCTCATACCCCCTGCTGATTGGAGAGCTCTAGCTCTGACTCAGCAGGGGGTGTGTCTATTGTCTGCTGAGAGATCTCTGCTTCCACACAGAGAGCAATTTATACAATAAGACTTTGCCCAGCAGAGGGCGCTATATATCCAAGTCAGAGGAAATGTCCTGGAATAAAATCCTAATAGGGGGTGAAATCCTCGGCCTGCTCCACCCAAAACCACACCTACCTGGGGCGTGGCTGTAATCTGTCACCTATCAGAGGGCAAAATTCAGGACTAGCTCGTCACTTCAGTAGTGCTAAAAATACAGCCGAGGATGATGAGTGATCCGAGCAAGTCTGACCTAAGATCTCCATCCAACCTCTCCATTCTTCTCCATCTCCTCCCTTCCCCTCTCCTCTCCATTCTTCCATCTCCTCCCCTCCCCACGTCCTCTCCATTCTTCCATCTCCTCCCCTCCCCTCTCCTCTCCTCTCCATTCTTCCATCTCCTCCCCTCCCCTCTCCCTCCATTCTTCCATCTCCTCCCCTCCCCTCTCTCCTCTCCTCTCCTTCCATTCTCCATCTCCTCCCCTCCCCTCTCCTCTCCATTCTTCCATCTCCTCCCTTCCTCCCTCTCCTCTCTATTCTTCCATCTCCTCCCCTCTCCTCCCTCCCCTCTCCTCTCCATTCTTCCATCCCCTCCCCTCTCCTCCCCTCCCCTCTCCTCTCCATTCTTCTATCTCCTCCCCTCTCCTCTCCTCTCCATTCTTCCATCTCCTCCCTTCCCCTCTCCTCTCCATTCTTCCATCTCCCCTCCCCTCTCCTCCCCTCTCCTCTCCATTCGTCCACCCCTCCCCTCTCCTCCCCTCCCTCTCCTCTCCATTCTTCCATCTCCTCCCCTCTCCTCTCCATTCTTCCATCTCCTCCCCTCCCCTCTCCTCCCTCCATCTCCCCTCCCTTCCCCTCTCCTCTCCATTCTTCCATCTCCTCCCTTCCCCTCTCCTCTCCATTCTTCCATCTCCTCCCCTCCCCTCTCCTCTCCATTCTTCCATCTCCTCCCCTCCCCTCTCCTCTCCCTCCATTCTTCCATCTCCTCCCCTCCCCTCTCCTCTCCATTCTTCCATCTCCTCCCCTCCCCTCTCCTCTCCATTCTTCCATCTCCTCCCCTCTTCCTCTCCATTCTTCCATCTCCCTCCCTTCCCCTCTCCTCTCTATTCTTCCATTTCCTCCCCTCTCCTCCCTCCCTCTCCTCTCCATTCTTCCATCCCCTCTCCTCTCCAATCTTCTATCTCCTCCCCTCTCCTCTCCATTCTTCCATCTCCTCCCTTCCCCTCTCCTCTCCATTCTTCCATCCCCTCCCCTCCCCTCTCCTCTCCATTCTTCCATCTCCTCCCCTCCCCTCTCCTCTCCATTCTTCCATCTCCTCCCTTCCCCTCTCCTCTCCATTCTTCCATCTCCTCCCTTCCCCTCTCCTCTCCATTCTTCCATCTCCTCCCTCCCCTCTCCTCTCCATTCTTCCATCTCCTCCCCTCCTCCCTCTCCTCTCCTCTCCATTCTTCCATCTCCTCCCCTCCCCCTCTCCTCTCCATTCTTCCATCTCCCTCCCCTCCCCTCTCCTCTCCTCCCCTCTCCTCCCTCTCCTCTCCTTTCCTCTCCTCTCCTCCCCTCTCCTCTCCATTCTTCCATCTCCTCTCCTTTCCTCTCCATTCTTCCATCTCCTCCCCTCCCCTCCCCTCTCCTTTCCTCTCCTCTCCTCTCCATTTTCCATCTCCTCCCCTCTCCTCTCCATTCTTCCATCTCCTCCCCTCTCCTCTCCTCCCCTCTCTTCTCCATTCTTCCATCTCCTCCCCTCCCCTCTCCTTTCCTCCCCTCTTCTTCCCTCCCCTCTCCTCTCCTCCATCTCCTCCCCTCCTCTCTCCTCTCAATTCTTCCACCCCCTCCCTCTCCTCCCCTTCCCTCTCCTCTCCATTCTTCTATCTCCTCCCCTCTCCTCTCCATTCTTCCATCTCCTCCCCTCTCCTCTCCTCTCCATTCTTCCATCTCCTCCCCTCTCCTCTCCATTCTTTCATCCCATCCCCTCTCCTCTCCATTCTTCCATCTCCTCCCCTCTCCTCTCCATTCTTCCATCTCCTCCCCTCCCCTC
>JBBDGP010005728.1:0-61265 GCA_037952835.1 Lithobates septentrionalis | reverse complement strand
CGACCTCGCTAAGCTCGCCGCGCTTCGGGCACGACCTCGCTAAGCTCGCCGCGCTTCGGGCACGACCTCGCTACGCTCGCCGCGCTTCAGGGACGACCTCGCTAAGCTCGCCGCGCTTTGGGCACGACCTCGCTAAGCTCGCCGCGCTTCGGGCACGACCTCGCTAAGCTCGCCGCGCTTCGGGCACGACCTCGCTACGCTCGCCACGCTTCAGGGACGACCTCGCTAAGCTCGCCGCGCTTTGGGCACGACCTCGCTAAGCTCGCCGCGCTTCGGGCACGACCTCGCTAAGCTCGCCGCGCTTAGGGCACGACCTCGCTACGCTCGCCGCGCTTCGGGCACGACCTCGCTACGCTCGCCACGCTTCGGGCACGACCTCCCTACGCTCGCCGCGCTTCGGGCATGACCTCCCTACGCTCGCCGCGCTTCGGGCACGACCTCGCTTCGCTCGCAACGCTTCGGGCACGACCTTGCTTCGCTCGCAACGCTTCGGGCACGACCTCGCAACGCTCGCCACGCTTCGGGCACGGCCTCGCTTCGCTCGCAACGCTTCGGGCACGACCTCGCAACGCTTGCTACGCTTCGGGCACGGCCTCGCTACGCTTGGCACGCTTCGGGCACGACCTCTCTACGCTCACCACGCTTCGGGCACGACCTCGCTGCGCTCGGCATTTTAATATTCTAACTCTATGTCCACTTGGATGGTGGGGCTTTAACGTGGACTTAGGACAGAATTTAGTGCGCAGGCGCCGTGTAGAGCTGACGATCAGCTGTTCTTTTTCGGCGGCTCTGTAGCCGTTCGTACTGCGCATGCGCAGTACAGGGGGGTCCTTATCAGCCGAGGGGAACTTTCTCGGCAAGACACCGGCATTGCATAGAGAAGCACAGAGACCCAGTGATGACATCACTGTCTGTAAAATAAGTTTAAAAAGTGGATGTAATGAAAAGATTTTTTTTTTTTTTTAGTGTGAACCAGGGAAGGAAAAATATAAATCGAATGAAAACTTCAGCCAAAACCTTTTTTTTTTTTTTTTTTACAGAACTCATAGTAACATAGTTTCTCTCTCCCCCCCCCCCCCCCCCCCAATTTCCATCTTATACCTCCCGATCTGTGTACTATATAAAATTCTAACAGAAATCTCTCCAATCATTTATATAGACATTAAAAAAAAAAAACCAGCGCCGCTAGCACATTGTGAACGCGGCGATGCTCATCGCTGCCTGAAGGTGGCGCTGTTGGTGCACCTCTGGACTGCACAGCCTTCCCGGTCCTGCAGGAGAAATGCTGCTAGTTACCGGTGACACCTGCTGGCTGAATCCCGGCATTGCAGCTGCCTGGCCCTGAGACTTAGGCTTAGACTTAGGCTTGTTTCAGTTATTTTGTATCCATCAAATCCTCATTGTCTATCATGTTATTTTGTATCATTTTGTAAATGATGATACTTTTTGTTTCCATGCAGCGGTGTAAAGAAAGAAGCCGCCTTTCTGAAAAGTGAAGACCCACAGATAGAAATACTGTATTTGGGGGGGAGGGGGGGATAGTACACCTGCACTGATAGGTACTGTGTGCGTCCGTTTGTCTTTTCTTGGTGAACTGAAAATCAATCCCTCTATAGGCACACAGCAGACCTTCGATGACCGGCTGCACCCAGTACAACCCAGTACCCACCATTCCCAGTGCCAGGGACCCCCTATCATCTCTGCCACACCCATTGCAAGGGATTCCCCCTAATCCTGTGCCCAGTTCAAGGGGCTCACAACATCCCTGCTGAGCTCAGTGCCAGGAACCCCCCCAATATCTTTACTGTGCCCAATGCAAGGGGCTCACACCATCCCTGCTGAGCTCAGTGCCAGGAGCCCCCCCAATATCTTTACTGTGCCCAATGCAAGGGGCTCACACCATCCCTGCTAAGCTCAGTGCCAGGGGCCCCCCATTATCTTCACTGTGCCCAATGCAAGGGACTCACATCATCCCTGCTGAACTCAGTGCCAGCCCCCCCCCAATATCTTCACTGTGCCCAATGCAAGGGGTTCCCTCCATCCCTGCTGAGCTCAGTGCCAGGGGCCCCCCATTATCTTCACTGTGCCCAATGCAAGGGACTCACACCATCCCTGCTGAACTCAGTGCCAGGGCCCCCCAATATCTTCACTGTGCCCAATGCAAGGGTCTCAAACCATCCCTGCTAAGCTCAGTGCCAGGAGCCCCCCAATATCTTCACTGTGCCCAATGCAAGGGGTTCCCTCCATCCCTGCTGAGCTCAGTGCCAGGGGCCCCCCATTATCTTCACTGTGCCCAATGCAAGGGACTCACACCATCCCTGCTGAACTCAGTGCCAGGGCCCCCCAATATCTTCACTGTGCCCAATGCAAGGGTCTCAAACCATCCCTGCTGAGCTCAGTGCCAGGGGCCCCCCAATATCTTCACTGTGCCCAATGCAAGGGGCTCACACCATCCCTGTTGAGCTCAGTGCCAGGAGACCCCCAATATCTTCACTGTGCCCAATGCAAGGGGTTCCCTCCATCCCTGCTGAGCTCAGTGCCAGGGGCCCCCCATTATCTTCACTGTGCCCGATGCAAAGGGCTCACACCATCCCTGCTGAACTCAGTGCCAGCCCCCCCCCCCAATATCTTCACTGTGCCCAATGCAAGGGGCTCACACCATCCCTGTTGAGCTCAGTGCCAGGAGACCCCCAATATCTTCACTGTGCCCAATGCAAGGGGTTCCCTCCATCCCTGCTGAGCTCAGTGCCAGGGGCCCCCCATTATCTTCACTGTGCCCAATGCAAGGGACTCACATCATCCCTGCTGAACTCAGTGCCAGCCCCCCCCCAATATCTTCACTGTGCCCAATGCAAGGGGTTCCCTCCATCCCTGCTGAGCTCAGTGCCAGGGGCCCCCCAATATCTTCACTGTGCCCAATGCAAGGGTCTCAAACCATCCCTGCTGAGCTCAGTGCCAGGAGCCCCCCAATATCTTCACTGTGCCCAATGCAAGGGACTCACACCATCCCTGCTAAGCTCAGTGCCAGGCCCCCCAATATCTTCACTGTGCCCAATGCAAGGGGCTCACACCATCCCTGCTGAGCTCAGTGCCAGGGGCCCCCCAATATCTTCACTGTGCCCAATGCAAGGGACTCACACCATCCCTGCTGAACTCAGTGCCAGCCCCCCCCCCCCGAATATCTTCACTGTGCCCAATGCAAGGGGCTCACACCATCCCTGCTGAGCTCAGTGCCAGGAGCCCCCCAATATCTTCACTGTGCCCAATGCAAGGGACTCACACCATCCCTGCTAAGCTCAGTGCCAGGCCCCCCCCCCCCCCATTATCCTCACTGTGACCATTGCAAGGGGTTCCCTCCATCCCTGTTAAGCTCAGTGCCAGGCCCCCCTCCAATATCTTCACTGTCCCCAATGCCTCACACCATCCCTGCTGAGCTCAGTGCCAGGAGCCCCCCCCAATATCTTCACTGTGCCCAATGCAAGGGGCTCACACCATCCCTGCTGAGCTCAGTGCCAGGCCCCCCCCCCAATATCTTCACTGTCCCCAATGCCAGGGGATTGCACCACCCCTGCTGAGCTCAGTGCCAGGGGCCCTCATTATCTTCACTGTGCCCAATGCAAGGGGCTCACACCATCCCTGCTGAGCTCAATGCCAGGGGCCCCCCAATATCTTCACTGTGCCCAATGCAAGGGTCTCAAACCATCCCTACTGAGCTCAGTGCCAGGGCCCCCCCAATATCTTCACTGTGCCCAATGCAAGGGCTCACACCATCCCTGCTGAGCTCAGTGCCAGGGGCCCCCCAATATCTTCACTGTGCCCAATGCAAGGGACTCACACCATCCCTGCTGAGCTCAGTGCCAGGGCCCCCCCAATATCTTCACTGTGCCCAATGCAAGGGGATCACATCATCCCTGCTGAGCTCAGTGCCAGGGGCCCCCCAATATCTTCACTGTGCCCAATGCAAGGGGTTCCCACTATCCCTGCTGAGCTCAGTGCCAGGAGCCCCCCCATTACCTTCACTGTGCCCAATGCAAGGGTCTCACACCATCCCTGCTGAGCTCAGTGCCAGGGGCCCCCCAATATCTTCACTGTGCCCAATGCAAGGGGATCACATCATCCCTGCTGAGCTCAGTGCCAGGGGCCACCCAATATCTTCACTGTGCCCAATGCAAGGGGATCACATCATCCCTGCTGAGCTCAGTGCCAGGGGCCCCCCAATATCTTCACTGTGCCCTATGCAAGGGGTTCCCACCATCCCTGCTGCACCCAGTATGAGGGGTGCCCACCATCCCTGCTGCACCCAGTATGAGGGGTGCCCACCATCCCTGCTGGGTTACATAACTAGGAGAATGCAGTGGGAGGAGTTGGGTGGCCTCATGCTGGGCGGAGTGGAGATCTCACCTGTGACTCCACCCATCATACTCCGTCTATAGCTGAGATCCCGCCTCTGGGCGGAGGGACAAGGAAGGAGAGACTCTCCATAGACGTGATGTCAGCTTCCCCCTGTGATGTCATCCAATGGAATATTGCTCGGTTTCCTGGGGCGGATTGTACAATCGGTTGTCAGAGATAATTTCCTGTCCATTTCTTTTCTCTTTCAGTCGTACTTTGTGACGGATTATGACCCGACCATCGAAGATTCCTACACCAAGCAATGCGTCATCGATGAGCGTGCCGCACGCCTGGACAGTGAGTATAGGGAGCGATGGGATCATAGACTGTATAATGAGTATAGGGAGCGATGGGATCATAGACTGTACAATGAGTATAGGGAGCGATGGGATCACAGGCTGTACAATGAGTATAGGGAGTGATGGGATCACAGGCTGTACAATGAGTATAGGGAGTGATGGGATCATAGACTGTACAATGAGTATAGGGAGTGATGGGATCACAGGCTGTACAATGAGTATAGGGAGCGATGGGATCATAGACTGTACAATGAGTATAGGGAGTGATGGGATCACAGGCTGTACAATGAGTATAGTGAGTGATGGGATCATAGACTGTACAATGAGTATAGGGAGTGATGGGATCACAGGCTGTACAATGAGTATAGGGAGCGATGGGATCATAGACTGTACAATGAGTATAGGGAGCGATGGGATCATAGACTGTACAATGAGTATAGGGAGTGATGGGATCATAGACTGTACAATGAGTATAGGGAGCGATGGGATCACAGGCTGTACAATGAGTATAGGGAGCGATGGGATCACAGGCTGTACAATGAGTATAGGGAGCGATGGGATCATAGACTGTACAATGGGTATAGGGAGCGATGGGATCATATACTGTACAATGAGTATAGGGAGCGATGGGATCATAGGCTGTATAATGAGTATAGGGAGCGATGGGATCATATACTGTACAATGAGTATAGGGAGCGATGGGATCATATACTGTACAATGAGTATAGGGAGCGATGGGATCATAGGCTGTATAATGAGTATAGGGAGCGATGGGATCATAGACTGTACAATGAGTATAGGGAGCGATGGGATCATATACTGTACAATGAGTATAGGGAGCGATGGGATCATATACTGTACAATGAGTATAGGGAGCGATGGGATCATATACTGTACAATGAGTATAGGGAGCGATGGGATCATATACTGTACAATGAGTATAGGGAGCGATGGGATCATATACTGTACAGTGAGTATAGGGAGCGATGGGATCATATACTGTACAATGAGTATAGGGAGCGATGGGATCATATACTGTACAATGAGTATAGGGAGCGATGGGATCACAGGCTGTACAATGAGTATAGGGAGCGATGGGATCACAGGCTGTACAATGAGTATAGGGAGCGATGGGATCATAGACTGTACAATGAGTATAGGGAGTGATGGGATCATCGATCTTATAATGAGTATAGGGAGCGATGAGTATTTGGTCTGTAAGTTGGTCTCTGAAATCTTCTCGTTTTTGGATCTCCTGCAGTTCTGGACACGGCGGGACAGGAGGAGTTCGGGGCGATGCGGGAGCAGTACATGAGGACCGGCGAGGGGTTCCTATTGGTGTTCGCAGTGACGGACAGAGGGAGGTAAGTCACGACAAAGGGCAGGTGGATAACACCGGGTTCACAGAGCACCGAGGGTGAGCTAAGCAGAGAGCACAGCTGAGACTGACTGCTTTCAGAACTCGCTCTCTAATTGAAACGTTTAAACGAAACTCCTTCACTTGTGTGTAAAAAACGAAAACTTGAGGTACTGAACTCTGTAAACATCTGGCTTTTTTTTTTTTTTTTTTTGGAAAGGTTCTAAACCGATCTGTGCAGACAGTGTGGGCTGTGTAAGCAGATCTGTCGGGGAGGATTCCTCTTTCCACATCGATTTGTATGGATGGGGGAATTGGGTCAGTTTTTCTTTTTATTTTGATTGAATGAAAAATGTTGATCCGTCTGTGGGCCACCCCCCCCCACCCACTGTACCCCCCCACTGTACCCCTCCCCCCACTGTACCCCCCCCCCCCCCCATACCGTACACCAGAACAATCTACTTCCACTATGAGCCTGTTTATTCAGTGGTAACCTTTTCATCACTTGAGATAACGATGAAATGCGATGAAATTGTTTATTTGGGGACAAACAAAGCTTTTCATGACCAGGCCATTATTTGCTATTTAGCACCGCGCTACTATATATATATATATATATATATATATATATATATATATATATATATTTTTCAGCGGAGACCCTGTAGAATAAAATGGCCTATTTTTTTGTACTAACTTTATTGCTATCACAAGGGAGGAACAACTTATCCCTTGTGACTGCATTGGACATGACAGGTCCTCTTTATGGAGATATTTGGGGGTCTGCTAGACCCCAAATCTCTCCCCTGGCCCCAGATGCAGCCAGTCACACACAGATCGATCTGATTGGCTGCTCTCCTGGTCGCTGGTGGCCGAGTAAACAAAGGGGGGGGGGGGACCGGAAGTGACAAACTTCTCGTTGCTCTCGTTTTCCGGGGTTACAGAGAGAGAGGAACGACGTCGGTTCCAATCTCTGTACAGGACACCGCCGGACGCATCGTGATGGGACCAGAGAGCCCAGGAGAGGCAACAGTGGGGGGTGGGGGGGTGGTACCCCTTCTGCCACCTGAAGAAGATATTGAGTGGCTAATTAGCCACTCAGATCACTTCTGCATGAAACGGAATGGGGGGCTGAGAAGAATGTTTTCCGGGGTGATGCCTGTAGGTGCGCCCACCTTCCCGGTACAACCTCTGCAACCCGAGGATGTCCGTGTACGTACCGCGGGCAAGAAGTGATTAACTGGTAATTGCGCGGTCGTGAGCTTTCTGTGGTGGCATTTGATCACCTCTGGGGGGGGGGGGGGGGGGGGTTCTTTTTTTTTTTTTTTTTTTTTGTTTTTGTTTTTGCGATGTGAATGAAAAATGACAATTAAAAAAAAATAAAAAAAAATAACTCTGCTATAAAACATATCCAATAAAAAAATAAATACCGGTAGATAAAATAAAATTGAATTTCTTTATAAATTTTTGACCAAAATTCTGCGACATGTCTTTGTTAAAAATCCTGACAAGTGTGTATTGATTGGTTTGTGTGAAAGTTATATCGTCTACAAACTACGGGATATATACGGGAATTTAAAAACTTTTTTTTTTTTTTTTTTTTTTTTTACTGATGATGGTGGTGATCTGCAACTTATAATGGGACTTCGACAGGCAAACTCACACTGTGAGGGGGGGAGGGGACTGGCTGACATCACCAGTGACACTGATATAGTAATAAGTGATAATACTATACACTGTCACTGTACTAATGACACTGGATTGGAAAGGGGTTAACATATAGGCGTACCGATACGTCTTTGCTCCTGCATGGGCCGCCCGTCCGCAATACATAGCACGCAGGCGCTCCAGAAGTGGTTAACTGACATCATACATGGATAGAAGGTCATATAATCTATTGATAGATGGAACAGAGTAGATACAAAAGTAACAATTTTACTCTCTCTAATTTGATAAATGTTACTTTGTATCTCTCTATCTCCTGTCTGATCAATGTTTATAAACAATGTTACTTTGTATCTCTCTATCTCCAGTCTGATCAATGTTTATAAACAATGTTACTTTGTATCTCTCTATCTCCAGTCTGAGCAATGTTTATAAACAATGTTACTTTGTATCTCTCTATCTCCAGTCTGATCAATGTCTATAAACAATGTTACTTTGTATCTCTCTATCTCCAGTCTGAGCAATGTTTATAAACAATGTTACTTTGTATCTCTCTATCTCCAGTCTGAGCAATGTTTATAAACAATGTTACTTTGTATCTGCAAAGGAAAGGGGGGGTTGGAAGGTAGATATATTAGACATGGCCTGTGTACTTCCATAAGGTGTTTAGCGGTATGTAGTACATTCAGTGTCCAGAATTGATCGACGTGTACACAATACACACATGATATCGCTTTGTTGTCTGACGCGTTTCTCTCTCCTGTTCAGCTTCGAGGAGATCTACAAATTCCAGCGGCAGATCCTGCGGGTGAAGGACCGGGATGAGTTCCCGATGGTCCTGGTGGGGAACAAAGCGGATCTGGAGCACCAGCGGCAGGTAAACATCCGAGGCCCTCAGAGAACCGAATACTTTGTCACTATATTTAACCACTTAAGGACCGGGACTATTTTTCAAACTTGGTGTTTACGAGTTAAAATTTATTTATTTTTTTGCTTGAAAATTACTCAGAACCCCCAAATATTTATATATATTTTTTTCCAGACACCCTAGAGAATAAAATGGCGGTCGCCGCAATACTTTCTGCCATACCGTATTTGCGCAGCGTTCTTACAAGCGCAATTTATTTGGAAAGAATACACATTTTTGAATAAAAAAATAAGACGACAGTAAAGTTAGCCCAATTTTTATTTTTTTTTATATTGTGAAAGATAATGTTACGCCGAGTAAATTGATACCCAACATGTCACGCTTCAAAATTGCGCCCGCTCGTGGAATGGCGACAAACTTTGGCTTTTAAAAAATCTCCATGGGCGACGTTTAAAAATTTCTACAGGTTACCAGTTTTGAGTGACAGAGGAGGTCTGGTGCTAGAATTATTGCTCTCGCTCTAATGATCGCGGCGATACCTCACATGTGTGGTCTGAACACTGTTTTTATATGCGGGGCGCGTATGTGTTTGCTTCTGTGCGCGAGCTCGGCGGGACAGGGTGCTTTGAAATTTTTTTTTCATCTTTATTTTTCTTATTGATTTTACTTTTTTCTTTTTACACTGTCCTTTTTAAAAAAAAAAAAAAAAAAAAAAAAAATTTGGATCACTTTTATTGCTATTACAAGGAATGTAAACATCCCTTGTAATAGAAAAAAGCATGACAGGTCCTCTTAAATATGAGATCTGGGGGGTCAAAAAGTCCTCACATCTCACATTTACACTAAAATGCAATTAGAAAAAAAAATTAAAAATAAAAAAAAAATTATTATTTTTTTTTTTTTTAATTTCCTCTTTAAGACCATTGGGCGGAAGTGACGTTTGACGTCATCCAATGCTATGGAGCCAAGCGGGGGGGCCTGTCCTTTCCCTCACTCGGCTCCATGTCTCAGGGGGGGAGAGGACCCGATCGGCTCCGCCGCTGCCGACGACAACGGGAGCGTGGCAGGAGGGGGGCCCACTCCCACCCCCGATTTAAAAGTGATTGTGCGGCGAATACGCCGCTGAGACCACTTTTATCAGAAAGAGGAACGTCCGCCGTTTAAGAATATACCGGGGTTATCTGCTGCCATAACCTCCGGTATTCTACGTCCGACGGCGGGGGGTCCGCGAGTTGGTAAAGGGAACCTGTCATGAGACACATTGGGGGGGGGGGGGATTTACTAAACCTGGAGAGAGCAAAATCTGATGCAGCTCTGCATAGAAACCAATCAGCTAACAGGTTTTTTTTTTTTTTTCCATTGAGCAATCTGAAGTTAGAAGCTGATTGGCTGCCATGTGCGGCTGCACCAGATTCTGCACTCTCTCTGGTTTTTAGTAAATTTCCCCCATAATCTCTCATCTATTTTAAAGTTCACCCGTCATTGGAGAAGGATGTCGGCTTTTGTTTCTGATGATTCCTTTTAAAAGATGTTCATTCATTTGCTGTTATGTTGTGCTTGTAGTTCCAAAATGATTAATACGCCCCCTGGTGGGGGTGCCGTGTCTCTGCAGGTGACGCAGGAAGAAGGACACCAGCTGGCGCGGCAGTTAAAGGTGCCGTATCTGGAAGCCTCGGCCAAGATCAGGATGAACGTGGATCAGGCGTTTCACGAACTCGTGCGCGTTGTCAGGTAGGTGGTGAAGTGTGGCAGGTCAGTGGGTGTTGCCGTCCTGCGATTTATCCTATCCCTGGTGGTCCTGCCATGAAGATTCCGCTTCAGGCACTTCCTGTTATAGGGTGAAAACACTCGGCCAATGTCTCTCCCAATTGTGCTCCTGTGTTGTCACCCGGGGTGCCACGCATGGCGCAGGAAAACCTGCCCTGGGAAACGCCATGCAGAGCATCAATGGAGAGCAGGAAGTGACTGCAAAGAGGCTGCAGGAGATGTGACACGAATTGAAACATTTTATTGAACAAGTTGCAGCTGGGCCTATAGCAAAATGACGGCTGGGCGGGGCTTTTGTCAATCCGGGTGGACGTCCTATGACATCATCCCAGACCACGCCTCATGCGCGGTGCAGCGCAATCAGTCACCGGCTGTGTCCGATGACTGATCTGTTCACCGCCCCACTGCCTGTACCATGTGATCGCTGTGACCAATTAAAGCAGGTCACATGACAGTTGTAAACAATGTATGGCTTCTTTTCATGACATCCAATGTGTACAATGATGTTGTTGGCTGTGATTGGTCACAGTGATCACATGGTACAGACAGGGCCAATCGCAGCCCATCTGTACCATGTGATTAGCTTTGGCCAATCACAGCTAATCGCAACAAAAGACACTGAATGAATTTGTTTCATTTAGTAAAATGTTTGCTTATAGCAATTAAATTCACTTCTATAAGCAATCGTAATGTGTAAAAATAACAAAAATCCTGATTACTTCTCCAGCACAGTACAATGTTACTATGGCAACACCATATTACTCTGGTCACAGTGTGTTAAAAAAAAAAAATCATACAAAAAAAAAAAAAAAAAAAAAAAATCATACAAAAAAAAAAGAATTATTATTACTATAATTTTTTTTTTTTTTTTTACATGCTGTCACCAGTCAGTGTCCCTGATCACCGCCACACCCGTTATATGATAACGCTGTAAAAAAAAAAAATTGTGTAGACATATTTTTTTTTTTTTTTTTTCATGTCTTAATTTTCCAAAAAAAATTACAACTTCAAACAACTCACCATACCTCTTACTTAATAATAATTATCTTGGACTGTCTACTTTCCAAAAAACTGCATTTTCGGCCTCAAGAAATGAGATCAGCCGTCAGTACATCCATAATGGATCGATTTTTTTTTTTTCAGGTATACAGTACAACGTATATATCTGTAAAGTGATGCATAAATTATTGCCGCTATAGAAGTACCTGAAATAAATAGTCGGTGGCAGGGCTGGGTCTCCTACTGATGATCAGGAGACCTTGATCCCGGTCATGTGATCCCTCTGATTAGCCAATCACAGTCATCACTACTGTGTAGATCCGCCCCCCCCCCCCCCAACTGCTGTTTCTCCTCTGTGAGGATGAAAAGATACATTGTATCCAGAGGAGGTGGCTGAACAAAATAAAAGATGAACTAGATCAGGACTTTACTGAGTGTCAGCGCCATCTAGTGGCAGTTAGTGTAAGTGTGACTGTTGTCAGTGTTAGGGTCACTAAGATCATGTCAGAAATGGGAAGCTGTCCCCCCCCCCACCCCACCCCAAAAAAAAAAAAAAAAAAAAAAAACACTTTGCAAAGATGAGAGGTTGGAGAGGGGGTGGTTAGGAGGGGTACTTTCTGTTTTTGGCGTGCTGATTTCATTGGTTGGACGATCGCTGGGTACGTTTTATAACATGGGGGGTGAAGGAATCGGGGGAGGCAACATATCAGCAGGTTAAACATCAGCTTCAGGTGCCTGTAGTCTTCTTTGGGTGTGATGAATATATAATGCTTATAATAGATGATACTATTATTATTGTTCTACATTGTATTGTTGTTCTTAATATTCAATACCAAAAACAACAAATTATTATTATTATTATTTTATTAGGATTTTTTTTATTATTATTTAATAAAAAAATAGATAGATAGATAGAGATATATATATATATATACATACATACACAGTATCTCAGTATCTCTCAATGTGAGTAACCTCACATTTTTGTAAATATTTTTTTCTATCTTTTCATGTGAAAAATAGAACATAAATTATACTGATATATATATATATTTGTTATATAATATATATTATTGTTATATATTTTGTTTTTAATATTCAATAATATTAATGATGATAACAAAACAACTATTATATATAATATCTCACAAAAGTAAGTACACCCCTCAGTGACATTTGTGTAAATCTTTTCTTCTATCTTTTCATGTGACAACACTGAAGAAATGACACTTGTCTACAATGTAAAGTAGTGAGTGTACAGCTTGTATAACAGTGTAAATTTGCTGTCCCCTCAAAATAACTCAACACACAGCCATTAATGTCTAAACCGCTGGCAACAAAAGTCAGTACACCCCTAAGTGAAAATCTCCAAATTGGGCCCAATTAGCCATTTTCCCTCCCCGGTGTCATGTGACTCGTTAGTGTTACAAGGTCTCAGGTGTGAATTGGGAGCAGGTGTGTTAAATTTGGTGTTATCGCTCTCACTCTCTCATACTGGTCACTGGAAGTACAACATGGCACCTCATGGCAAAGAACTCTCTGAGGATCTGAAAAAAAGAATTGTTGCTCTACATAAAGATGGCCTAGGCTATAAGAAGATTGCCAAGATCCTGAAACTGATCTGCAGCACGGTGGCCAAGACCATACAGCGGTTTAACAGGACAGGTTCCCCTCAGAACAGGCCTCGCCATGGTCCACCAAAGAAGTTGAGGTCACGTGCTCAGCGTCATATCCAGAGGTTGTCTTTGCGGTGGACATCCTCAAGCACCGCGATATCTTTAGTGGTCCGGTCTGTCACTCTGACAATGCACATTTCCTCTAGGGAGGAGAATTCTATACATACACAAGTACCAATTTCAGAAAAATCAGTATCTGCTAAACATTTGTGGGTTGTGGGAAGAAATGTGAGCAGCAGGCAGGACCGGGGGCAGGACCAGGGGCAGGGCAGGGGCAGGACTGGGGCAGGGCAGGGGCAGGACTGGGGCAGGACTGGGGCAGGACTGGGGCAGGAACAGGGGCAGGACTGGGGCAGGACCGGGGTAGGACCAGGGGCAGGACTGGGGCAGGACCAGGGGCAGGACTGGGGCAGGACCTGGGGCAGGACCGGGGTAGGACCAGGGGCAGGACTGGGGCAGGGGCAGGATTGGGGCAGGACCGGGGCAGGACCAGGGGCAGGACCGGGGTAGGACCAGGGGCAGGACTGGGGCAGGACCAGGGGCAGGGGCAGGACCAGGGGCAGGACTGGGGTAGGACCAGGGGCAGGACCGGGGTAGGACCAGGGGCAGGACCGGGGTAGGACCAGGGGCAGGACTGGGGCAGGACCAGGGGCAGGACTGGGGCAGGACTGGGGCAGGACCGGGGTAGGACCAGGGGCAGGACTGGGGCAGGGGCAGGACTGGAAAGACACAAAAGAAACAAAAAGGCGCCTCTAAGTGCAGAAGATTAACAATTTTAATGCCCCAAAAAGGGTTAAAAACACTTACAGGATGGGAGTAGTAATCAGGCACATCATAGTTAGAGCTGCATTGGAAGGAGTGATGGTCAGAGAGAGCCTACAGCTGGATGGGATCACTCAGCACAGCGGTGTGGAATACAGGGAGCCGCTGTGAAGCCGGCGTCATCAGCTGGAAGGGAGACGAACCCGGAAGTGATGTCATCCACAGGACGGCTTCAATAACCAGCTTGAACCGCAAACAGACAGCCTGGACAAGGATGTGATGTCATCAGAAAGGGACGCGTTTCGGAACCACCAATCGTTCCTTTTTCAACCAAGGGGCAGGACTGGGGCAGGGCTTGGGCAGGTTTGGGGCAGGACCAGGGGCAGGACCGGGGCAGGACTGGGGCAGGACCAGGGGCAGGACCGGGGCAGGACTGGGGCAGGGGCAGGACCAGGGGCAGGACCAGGGGCAGGGGCAGGACCAGGGGCAGGACCGGGGTAGGACCAGGGGCAGGACCGGGGTAGGACCAGGGGCAGGACTGGGGCAGGACCAGGGGCAGGACTGGGGCAGGACTGGGGCAGGACCGGGGTAGGACCAGGGGCAGGACTGGGGCAGGGGCAGGACTGGGGCAGGGCTTGGGCAGGTTTGGGGCAGGACCAGGGGCAGGACCGGGGCAGGACTGGGGCAGGACCAGGGGCAGGACCGGGGCAGGACTGGGGCAGGGGCAGGACCAGGGGCAGGACCAGGGGCAGGACTGGAGCAGGGCCAGGGGCAGGACTGGGGCAGGGCCGGTAAAACAACATTGTGGGTCTGGAGAGCGCCTTTGCTGCCTATGAGGGGTTACTTTGCTCTGATCCCTCTACAGGTTTATTTAAATTGACGTTTTATTTAGTGAAGCCCTTTATTTTACATTTGTGTTATGTTTTGTACAGTACACACATTTATTGATCAGATATGAAGAAAAAATAACACAACAAATAATTGCAGACAGATGGCAATTGTAAAAAGTACCATAGGGCATAAAAATGGCAAATAAGCATATAAAGAAACTCGCTCTGCATTGACTGTAGAGAACATTCCGGGTTTTACAGAGAAGCCTAAAATACAATGGGTTGCAAAAAAAAAACAATGGCAGACAGATGGTAAATGTCTAAAACCTGCAGCGTGAAGAGCTCTTACTATTGAAAGACCCTGTAACTATTTGTGCAAAACAAAATTCTGCACCGTATGTGTCTTTCTGAACGCATCTTTTAACCGCTTCCCGACCGCTGCGCGGCGATATACGTCGGCAGAACGGCACGGGTGGGCAAAAGGGCTTGCAGGTACTTCCCACTTTAAGAAGCGGTTTCTGCGGGCGCACGCCCACCACATTTTCCATGACCAAGACCGTGGCTCCCGTGGCCTCGATGTCGGCCGGGGTCCCACGATCGTGACACGGAGCGGCAGAACGGGGAGTTGCCTTTGTAAAAGAGGCGTCCCCCCCCCCTTCTGCCCTGTGACATGACAGAGATCGACTGCTCCCTGTCATCGGGAACGGTGATCGCTGTCATGTGTGTTGAAGCCCCTCCCCCCTCAGTTAGAATCACTCCCTAGAACACATTTAACCCCTTGATCGCCCCCTAGTGGTTAACCCCTTCCCTGCCAGTGTCATTCACACAGTAATCAGTGCATTTTTATGACAGTGATCGCTGTATAAATGGCAATGGTCCCAAAATAGTGTCAAATGAGTCCGCCATAATGTCGCAGTCAAAATAAAAATCGTAGATCACTGCTATTACTATTAAAAAAAAAAAAATAATAAAAATGACATAAATTAAACTATCCCCTATTTTGTAGACGATATAAATTTTGCGCAAACCAATCCAATATACGCTTATTGCGTTTTTTTGTTTTTTTTTTACCAAAAATATGTAGAATACATATCGGCCTGAACTGAGGAAAAAAATGTTTTATTTATATCTTTTTGGTGGATATTTATTATAGCAAAAAGTAAAAAAATATTGCGTTTTTTTTTTTCAAAATTGTCCCTCTTTTTTTCTTTTTTTTGCAAATGTGTTCCTAAAAAGGTGTATATATAGAACTGAATGGGACTTTAATTGTGCCTCTAAGAAATATAAATAGATGAAAAACAATTAATGAGGAAATACATTATTTTATTTTACTCGGTATAAAAACCGTTAAGAATACATTACAGTTAATACGGTTGAAATGGATGTGTGTGTATATATGTATGTGTGTGTGTGTGTATATATATATATATATATATATATAATAGAGAGAGATAGATATAGAGATATATATAGAGATATATATTATATTTTATTATTATATAAAAAAAATTATAATAATAAGTTGTTTTGTTATTGTTATTAATGTTATTGAATATCAAGAACAACAAAACCAATAAATAATACATTTTTTTATTTATTTTATTTTTCAGTATATTTGTGATAAATATGATTAGCCTGCTGATGATTGTAAGCTCTTGGGGTTTGACCCAGTGTTGTCGGTCTCTCTCCGCAGGAAATTCCATGAACAGGAATGCCCCCCGTCCCCGGAGCCGACGCGGAAGGAGAAGGACAAGAAGGGTTGCCATTGCGTCATTTTCTAAGAACTCGGACTCTGGGTCACTTTATTATTTTTTTTTTTTGCCCATCCAGGTTTTTTTATCATCCTGCTGGAATCTCGTGTCTTCTATCTCCTGTCACCAGGGTGGCCTTAGTCCACGACAGCCTTGGCTCAGCCGACTCAACCCGGGAAGTGGCGGGGCGGACTATCATTACCCCCCCCCCCCATCCCCCACCCCCAGACCACGAAGAAGGCGGATCTATGCTCGTCATCTCTCCCTCGTCTCCCCGCCCCCCTGGCCCTGAGCCGCTATGAACTTCACGATTTTTAGTTTTTAATCCGATGCCTCCACTCCATTCTACACTAAACCCATCGACCACGGCGGAGGAAGATCGGCGCCCTTTTGTGTCTTCTCCGCTCTCAGTTTTGAAGGATGCACTGGGGTTTTTAATTGCCTTTGTCACTGTTCTTATTCACTTTTGTGTGGGTTTTTTTTTTTAAATTTTAATAATTAATTTTGCACTTGTAGAGCCGCGCGTCGCGTGCAAACGCAAACCAGCCTTGTGCGTCCGAAGGAGGATTTCACGATTTATGGGCCCTTCAACTTCCGTTTTTACTCCAGCGTGAAATAGTTCGGGACAATCCTGTATTAGGGGTTTTTGTTTTTTTTTCCTTAGGCGGGCGGGTCACAGCCGCTTGTCTCCCGCTCTTGGCGAGTTGCGTTGACCGCGGCGGCCATTGTGTCATTGTCTGCACGTCTCTGTGTGTGGGTGTCACGTCCGTGTTTTGGGATCCGATTCAATCAGCGATGTAGCATCTTGTCAGCCAAGGACTCAGGCATAACCGCGATGTCAAAGTGATGTCAAAGCACGGAGGGGCCCGCCCCCCCCAGAGGCTCTCCAGCGCAGGGGGAGGAGCCTGCGAAGCGATGAAGTGCCTGAGCGGAACTTTCACACACGGCAGGAATAGGTTCGGGATGATGGTGATTTGTATCGTCTTGTGAACAGGCGGAGAGCGTTATAACAGTTGCCAAATTCTGATAATAAAGATTATTGGTTTAAATGCTGGAAGGAGACTCCGGGGTGTTTCTTCGATTGGAACGATCGACTGCTAATCGCCGTACAGTATATTTCTATGACCCCCTTTAACCCCTCTGCTGCCAGAGCCGTTTTTGTGTTTCTTGAATGTTTGAAAAAATGTGTTTTAGGCCTAAAGATTAAAACCCCCAAACATGACATGTTTTCTGAAAGCAGAGGCCCTGGAGAATAAAATGGGGGTTGGTGCAGTTTTTTTTATGTTCAATGATATTTATGCAGCTATCTATCAAACAAAAAAATTGCAGGAAAAAAAAAAACAATAAAATTAATTTTAGTGCATACAAAGATGATATTGCATCGAGTAAATAGATACCAAACACTCCTAGCACAACCCCCCTTGGCACAATTACCCAAGATTTCAAACTGGGCATGCCTCTGAAATGGTGACAAACTACAGTACTTAAAATTGTCTATTGGTGACGCTTTAACCACTTCAAATCTTTGTCTCCCCCCCGTCCCCAAACTTGCCCCCCAAAAATAAATAAATAAAATCATCCCACCTAGCGCAAATCCTCTACCCCTCAAATTTACCCTCCAAGTACACATCCTCGTAACCCACCAACTCCCCCCCCCCCCCCCCCCAAATTTTCCCTCTTCCCTCTAAATCTACACTCAAAATCCCCCCCAACTCCCCCCCCCCCATCCTAGCATATATGCCCCTTCCTAACACAAATCCTCCCCCAATCCCCCCTCCTAGCACAAATCCCCAGCCCCCCAAATTTTCCCTCTTCCCTCTAAGTCTGCACTCGAAATCTCCTCCAACCCCTTCCTAGCACATATCCCCCTTCCTAGCACAACCCCCCCCCAAAAATAAAAAAAATTCCCCTCTTCCCTCCCTCTAAATCTGCACTCAAAATCCCCCCAACCCCGTCCCCCCTTCCTAACACAAATCCCCCCCCAAAAAAATGTCCCTCTAAGTCTGCACTCAAAATCCTCCCAACACCCCCCACGAACTCTCCCATCTCCTAGCACACATCCTCCCCCAATCCCCCCTCCTAGCACAAATCCCCCCCCCCCAAATTTTCCCTCTTTCCTCTAAGTCTGCACTCGAAATCCCCCCAACCCCCCCCCCCCATCCTAGCACATATGCCCCTTCCTAACACACATCCTCCCCCAATCCCCCCTCCTAGCACAAATCCCCCCCCCCCCCCCAAAATTTTCCCTCTTCCCTCTAAGTCTGCACTCAAAATCCCCCCACCCCCCATCCTAGCACATATCCCCCTTCCTAAGAATGTCCTCTTCTAGCACAATTCCCCTCCCCCATATACCATATCACCTCTTCAAGCACAACCCCCCCCCCAAAACAAATCCTAGCACAAATCCTCTTCTTTCCACCTCCCCCCTTCCTACACAAATCCCCCTAAATCACCACTCCCCCTCCAAATTTCCCATCCCAGAACAATTCCTACCCCCTGCTGCCCCCCCCCCCCCCTCCTAGCACAACCCCTTGGCACAATTACCCTCCAATCATCCCTACTAGCACAAATTCACCCTGCACCCGCAAATATTTCCCCTTCTAGCACAATTCCCCTCCCCCATATACCATACCACCTCTTCAAGCACAAACCCCACCCCCCCACCCGCCCCTACCATTCCAAACACCACCCTCTCCAAATTTCCCATCCTAGAACAATTCTTATCACCCCCAAATTCCCTCTCCTCACACAAATCCCTTTCCCCCAATCTCCTCGCAGCGCTCCCCCCCCCACCACCTCACATGATACCGCAGTGCCCGGGGCAGCCACCCCTCCTGCCCACCCCTTGTCCCGCCCCTGATTACAAAACAATTGATCGCCGGCTGAAAGAAAACGGTACCAGGATAATGGGTGTGGCTTCAGCCGTGATCTTCCACTTCCTGACGAGAGGTTTATCTACGTACTTCGGTCAGGAAGGGGTTAAAACCTCCGAACATCATTTATTTTCTGAAGGCAGAGAACCCAGAGAATATAATGATGGTGACTGCATTTTTTTTTTTTAATGCACACAAACACAATATACGACCCAATGTTTTTGTAACTGTAATATAAAAGATGATGTTGTGACAAATAAGTAGACGCCAAACGTGTCAAGACAACTGTAAGCAATGGTAACAAACTACACTACCCAATATTGTCCATAGCTTTACCCCTTTCGCTGCAATCGGCATATGCCATACATTGGGGGGGGGGGGGGGGGTTCTACACACTCACAATACCGGCTCCTACAGCAGTTAGGGAACGTTATATGAGGGTCCCATATGTAGGACTGCATTAGGCCATCCATTGGCCCTAAATCTGACAAGTCGGCCACCTGGATGGCTTCCCCCTCCCCCGGCAACTTTTCTTCCCCTTCCTCCGTACACACTACAACATGTTCTTTGGGCTCCGTTCTCCCATTGGGGCGGACCTGGGACCAGTATAGGGGGCGCCACCAGGTAGAGGGTGAAGGAGATCAACGAACGTCCATTCACCGATCCCCTCTTCCTACTAAGATCCCGGAATGTGATGTCTTCCGGTTTTCCCTTTTCTCCGGCTGCTCTGCTCAGGGAAGAGAAGCTACTGGAGTGCGATCTGCACCCCATTCGCTTCACTGGAGAGCAGGGGGGAGACATTAGGGTTGCTACTTCACCCCCCACCCCTCATCACAAATATTGGGGGCGCCTACCCGCAAAAACGTAAATTGCGCTACATGCTTTTGCCGTTAGGGGTCTAAAAAAAAAAAAAAATCACATAGGGGAATCCCCCCCCCCCCAAAAAAAAATAAAATCTGTGCCCTGCCCCACCCCTAAATCACAAATGTTGACGGCGCCTACCCACAAAATCTGCTCTGGCAGTGGAGGGGCTAAACGCCTCTACAGGTCATCAGTTTTTAGAGATATCTGTGAAGGATGGACCCAGAATTATTGATCTCACTTCGATGTACTCGGAAAATGCCAATGTGTGTGTGGCACACCCAATGGGCCTTCTTAAATTTGTATGAGAGGGGCTTTTATAAAAAAAAATGATTGGGTTCTTTTTTGTTGTTTTAGATTTTGTTTAATGTTTTCATTGTATTGATTTATTTTTATATTTTATTTTGATTATATTCAATTTTCTGATTTATTTACATTTAAAAAAAAATGTTATTTAGACTTTATTTCATTATTTTTAAGGTTTATTTTGATTTTACCTAATTTTTTTAAGGTATTTATTTTGTTTTAATGTTTTAACTTTATTTATTTTTAAAAATTTTATTTTGATTTTATTAATTTTTTCTTTTTTAATTTTGTCTTTTTTTTTCATTTTCTTTAGATTTTATTTATCTTTTAATTTTAATTTATTTTTTCTTTTTTATTTCTTTTGCCTTTATTTTTTCTTTTAACCACTTCAGCCCCGCTCACTGTATATATACGTCATTTTTTTGGAGATGGATATCTCGGTAACGGCAGCAGCTGCTGCCACAACCGAGATATCCATCTTTACAGTGAGCGATTCTGTACACGATAATGGTGGTCTCTGCGGCGGGTTCGCCGCGAGATCACCGTTATCGGCGGCGGTAGAGGTGCCACCCCCCCTCCCGCCGCTCTCCCGCGCCTTCCGCCGCTTACCGGAGCCGTCGGTAGCGGCGGAGGCGATCGGGTCCTTTCCCTGCTGAGGTATGGAGACAAGTGAGGCCAAGATGGCCCCCACCCGTCTCCATACCATGTGACGGCCGGAGCGACGTCATTCGACGGCTCCGCCCACTCTCTTAAAGGCACAAATTTTTTTAGTGTCATTTTTTTAAACGACTTTTTTTTTTTTTTTTTTTGCATTTTAGTCTAAATATGAGATCTGAGGACTTTTTGACCCCAGATCTCATATTTAAGAGGACCTGTCATGCTTTTTTCTATTACAAGGGATGTTTACATTCCTTGTAATAGGAATAAAAGTGATCCAAATTTTTTTTTTTTTAAAAACAGTGAAAAAAGAAGCGAACGCATACGTGAGTAGCGCCCGCACATGAAAACGGTGGTCAAACCACACATGTGAGGTATCGCCGCGACCGGTAGAGTGAGAGCAATAATTCTAGCCCTAGACCTCCTCTGTAACGCAAAACATGCAATCTGTAGAATTTTTTAAACGTCGCCTATGGAGATTTTTAAGGGTAAAAGTTTAACGCTATTCCACGAGCGGGCGCAATTTTGAAGCGTGACATGTTGGGTATCAATTTACTTGGCGTAACATTATATTTCACAATATAAAAAAAAATTGGGCTAACTTTACTGTTGTCTTATTTTTTTTTTCAAAAAAGTGAATTTTTTCCAAAAAAAAGTGCGCTTAGAAGACCGCTGCGCAAATACGGTGCAAAAAAAAGTATTGCAATGACCGCTATTGTATTCTCTAGGATGTTAGAAAAAAAAAACAATATATAATGTTTGGGGGTTCTAAGTAATTTTCTAGCAAAAAAACCTGTTTTAAACTTGTAAACACCTAAAATCCAAAACGAGGCTGGTCTTTAAGTGGTTAACTTTATTGCTATCGGAAGGGGGCTCGCAATCTAAATTGTATTGGGTTAGCTGAGGCCTACTTTAATGGGCCAGAAGCGAATTGATGACATCATTTGTGCCGTGAGTCATAAAATATTAAATTGCGGGCCTCCACTTACCCACGTGTCTTCTGTAGCGGGGAGGGGTAGGCTGTACGGATTGGATGGAGCATTTGGGGGGGGGGGGGGTCTCTTGAAAAGACTTCTCTCTGTCTTTATGACCTCATTGGGCATCTGGTAAAATAAGGAGGTGTCTTCTAAATGTCGGTACGTATGAAATGTGCACCGCTGAGAATCAGGCCCCTCCCCTGTGTGCCCTTTTAGAACTGCAAATTTTAAAGAGGAAGAGGATAAAAACGCTTTTTTCTGTAATACACGACCGCACGGCGAGGAGATAAAGCAGATTTCACGCGTATATAAAGGAAAATATTCCTTCTCCTGCAGAGCCGTGGCCTTGCATGTTCCTCTCTGACAGGTGCGCTGGTATGGGGCCCCTGGGGGCCAATTAGCATCCTTCTAGTTGTTTGTTTTTATGAATCATCACCAAATGAGAGCAACAAAGGAATATTCTTGTAAACACGCCGAGGCGGCCGGCCGTGCGTTGTGTCCCCGGCTCCTCCATTTGTCTGACACATTGAGGATTGGTTACACAGTTAGGGGTCTCATGGGGGGGGTCTCGCCTACATACCTACCTTACAGACGAGGCGTCCTCTCTATGGAGAGACACTCAGCACACTTGCATCAGTCATGGGAAAAGGATTAGGAGCTGATATTGTGCCACTGAGGGGAAGGAATTTCCAGGTGCACAGCTGACTTCCTGTCACTCATCCCATTACACTGTATGCATCCTGAGATGGACCCGAGAAATGTTAATATTATCAGGTAGCATTGTAGGGGTAGTAGATAGATACATAGTCAGGTTGAAAAAAGACACTCCGTTTCAATCAAGGGAAAAAAAAAATTATACGATCGATGTACACAGCTGATCCAGAGAAAGGTGAAAAACCCCAGCAAAGCATGATACAATTTGCTACAGCAGGGGGAAAAAAAAAATCCTTCCTGATCCCCCCGAGAGGCAATCAGATTTTCCCTGGATCAAATTTAATTTTAGTATGTAGTTATATTCTGTATATTTAGGAAAGATTTCAGGACTTTTTCAAAGCAATCTACTGAGCCGGCCAGATCCACCTCTGGAGGGAGTCTATTCCACATCCTCACAGCTCTTACTGTGAAGAATCCTTTCCGTATTTGGAGATGAAATCTCTTTTCCTCTAGACGTAAAGAGTCCCTCCTTGTCCTCTGATAACCTTAAAGTGAATAACTCAACACCAAGATCACTAGATCGACCCCTTATGTATTTATACATGGAGATCATATCCCCCCTTATGTATTTATACATGGTGATCATATCCCCCCTTATGTATTATACATGGTGATCATATCCCCCCTTATGTATTTATATATGGAGATCATATCCCCCCTTATGTATTTATACATGGAGATCATATCCCCCCTTATGTATTTATACATGGAGATCATATCCCCCCTTACGTATTTAAAAATGGTGATCATATCCCCCCTTATGTATTTATACATGGAGATCATATCCCCCCCTTATGTATTTATACATGGAGATCATATCCCCCCCCCCTTATGTATTTATACATGGAGATCATATCCCCCGCTTATGTATTTATACATGGAGATCATATCCCCCCTTATGTATTTATACATGGAGATCATATCCCCCTTATGTATTTATACATGGAGATCATATCCCCCCTTTGTATTTATACATGGAGATCATATCCCCCCTTATGTATTTATACATGGAGATCATATCCCCCCTTATGTATTTATACATGGAGATCATATCCCCCCTTATGTATTTGTACATGGAGATCATATCCCCCCTTATGTATTTATACATGGAGATCATATCCCCCTTATGTATTTATACATGGAGATCATATCCCCCCCTTATGTATTTATACATGGAGATCATATTCCTCTTATGTTTTTGTACATGGAGATCATATCCCCCTTATGTATTTATACATGGAGATCATATCCCCCCTTTGTATTTATACATGGAGATCATATCCCCCTTATGTATTTATACATGGAGATCATATCCCCCCCTTATGTATTTATACATGGAGATCATATTCCTCTTATGTTTTTGTACATGGTGATCATATCCCCCCTATGTATTTATACATGGAGATCATATCCCCCTTATGTATTTATACATGGAGATCATATCCCCCTTATGTATTTATACATGGTGATCATATCCCCCCTTATGCATTTATACATGGAGATCATATCCCCCCCTTATGTATTTATACATGGAGATCATATCCCCCCTTATGTATTTATACATGGAGATCATATCCCCCTTATGTATTTATACATGGAGATCATATCCCCCCTTATGTATTTATACATGGAGATCATATCCCCCTTATGTATTTATACATGGAGATCATATCCCCCCTTATGTATTTATACATGGAGATCATATCCCCCTTATGTATTTATACATGGAGATCATATCCCCCCTTATGTATTTATACATGGAGATCATATCCCCCCTTATGTATTTTTACATGGAGATCATATCCCCCCTTATGTATTTATACATGGAGATCATATCCCCCTTATGTATTTATACATGGAGATCATATCCCCCTTATGTATTTATACATGGAGATCATATCCCCCCTTATGTATTTATACATGGAGATCATATCCCCCTTATGTATTTATACATGGAGATCATATCCCCCCTTATGTATTTATACATGGAGATCATATCCCCCCTTATGTATTTTTACATGGAGATCATATCCCCCCTTATGTATTTATACATGGAGATCATATCCCCCCTTATGTATTTTTACATGGAGATCATATCCCCCCTTATGTATTTATACATGGAGATCATATCCCCCCTTACGTATTTAAAAATGGTGATCATATCCCCCCTTATGTATTTAAAAATGGTGATCATATCCCCTTATGTATTTATACATGGAGATCATATCCCCCCTTATGTATTTATACATGGAGATCATATCCCCCCTTACGTATTTAAAAATGGTGATCATATCCCCCCTTATGTATTTATACATGGAGATCATATCCCCCCCTTATGTATTTATACATGGAGATCATATCCCCCCCCCTTATGTATTTATACATGGAGATCATATCCCCCGCTTATGTATTTATACATGGAGATCATATCCCCCCTTATGTATTTATACATGGAGATCATATCCCCCTTATGTATTTATACATGGAGATCATATCCCCCCTTTGTATTTATACATGGAGATCATATCCCCCCTTATGTATTTATACATGGAGATCATATCCCCCCTTATGTATTTATACATGGAGATCATATCCCCCCTTATGTATTTGTACATGGAGATCATATCCCCCCTTATGTATTTATACATGGAGATCATATCCCCCTTATGTATTTATACATGGAGATCATATCCCCCCCTTATGTATTTATACATGGAGATCATATTCCTCTTATGTTTTTGTACATGGAGATCATATCCCCCTTATGTATTTATACATGGAGATCATATCCCCCCTTTGTATTTATACATGGAGATCATATCCCCCTTATGTATTTATACATGGAGATCATATCCCCCCCTTATGTATTTATACATGGAGATCATATTCCTCTTATGTTTTTGTACATGGTGATCATATCCCCCCTATGTATTTATACATGGAGATCATATCCCCCTTATGTATTTATACATGGAGATCATATCCCCCTTATGTATTTATACATGGTGATCATATCCCCCCTTATGCATTTATACATGGAGATCATATCCCCCCTTATGTATTTATACATGGAGATCATATCCCCCCTTATGTATTTATACATGGAGATCATATCCCCCTTATGTATTTATACATGGAGATCATATCCCCCCTTATGTATTTATACATGGAGATCATATCCCCCTTATGTATTTATACATGGAGATCATATCCCCCTTATGTATTTATACATGGAGATCATATCCCCCCTTATGTATTTATACATGGAGATCATATCCCCCCTTATGTATTTATACATGGAGATCATATCCCCCCTTATGTATTTTTACATGGAGATCATATCCCCCCTTATGTATTTATACATGGAGATCATATCCCCCCTTATGTATTTATACATGGAGATCATATCCCCCTTATGTATTTATACATGGAGATCATATCCCCCCTTATGTATTTATACATGGAGATCATATCCCCCTTATGTATTTATACATGGAGATCATATCCCCCCTTATGTATTTATACATGGAGATCATATCCCCCCTTATGTATTTTTACATGGAGATCATATCCCCCCTTATGTATTTATACATGGAGATCATATCCCCCCTTATGTATTTATACATGGAGATCATATCCCCCCTTACGTATTTAAAAATGGTGATCATATCCCCCCTTATGTATTTAAAAATGGTGATCATATCCCCCTTATGTATTTATACATGGAGATCATATCCCCCCTTATGTATTTATACATGGAGATCATATCCCCCTTATGTATTTATACATGGAGATCATATCCCCCCTTATGTATTTATACATGGAGATCATATCCCCCCTTATGTATTTATACATGGAGATCATATCCCCCTTATGTATTTATACATGGAGATCATATCCCCCCCTTATGTATTTATACATGGAGATCATATCCCCCCCTTATGTATTTATACATGGAGATCATATCCCCTTATGTATTTATACATGGAGATCATATCCCCCTTATGTATTTATACATGGAGATCATATTCCCCCTTATGTATTTATACATGGAGATCATATCCCCCCTTATGTATTTATACATGGAGATCATATCCCCCCTTATGTATTTATACATGGAGATCATATCCCCCCCTTATGTATTTATACATGGAGATCATATCCCCCTTATGTATTTATACATGGAGATCATATCCCCCCTTATGTATTTATACATGGAGATCATATCCCCCCTTATGTATTTATACATGGAGATCATATTCCTCTTATGTTTTTGTACATGGAGATCATATCCCCCCTTATGTATTTATACATGGAGATCATATCCCCCCTTATGTATTTATACATGGAGATCATCCCCCCTTATGTATTTATACATGGAGATCACATCCCCCTTATGTATTTATACATGGAGATCACCCCCCCCCCCTTATGTATTTATACATGGAGATCACATCCCCCTTATGTATTTTTACATGGAGATCATATCCCCCCTTATGTATTTATACATGGAGATCATATTCCTCTTATGTTTTTGTACATGGAGATCATATCCCCCCTTATGTATTTATACATGGAGATCATATCCCCCCTTATGTATTTATACATGGAGATCATCCCCCCTTATGTATTTATACATGGAGATCACATCCCCCTTATGTATTTATACATGGAGATCACCCCCCCCCCCTTATGTATTTATACATGGAGATCACATCCCCCTTATGTATTTTTACATGGAGATCATATCCCCCCTTATGTATTTATACATGGAGATCATATCCCCCCTTACGTATTTAAAAATGGTGATCATATCCCCCCTTATGTATTTAAAAATGGTGATCATATCCCCCTTATGTATTTATACATGGAGATCATATCCCCCCCTTATGTATTTATACATGGAGATCATATCCCCCATTATGTATTTATACATGGAGATCATATCCCCCCTTATGTATTTATACATGGAGATCATATCCCCCCTTATGTATTTATACATGGAGATCATATCCCCCTTATGTATTTATACATGGAGATCATATCCCCCCCTTATGTATTTATACATGGAGATCATATCCCCCTTATGTATTTATACATGGAGATCATATTCCCCCTTATGTATTTATACATGGAGATCATATCCCCCCTTATGTATTTATACATGGAGATCATATCCCCCCCTTATGTATTTATACATGGAGATCATATCCCCCCCTTATGTATTTATACATGGAGATCATATCCCCCCTTATGTATTTATACATGGAGATCATATCCCCCCTTATGTATTTATACATGGAGATCATATCCCCCCCTTATGTATTTATACATGGAGATCATATCCCCCCTTATGTATTTATACATGGAGATCATCCCCCCCTTATGTATTTATACATGGAGATCATCCCCCCTTATGTATTTATACATGGAGATCACATCCCCCTTATGTATTTATACATGGAGATCATATCCCCCCTTAATCTCCTCTTCTCAGGAGAGGATAAATTCACTTGGTGGTGGTAGTAGTAGTGTTTTAAGGGGTAATAGATGATGGTGGTGGTAGTAGTGTTTTAAGGGGTGGTGGTGGTGGTAGTAGTAGTGTTTTAAGGGGTAATAGATGATGGTAGTGGTGTTTTAAGGGGTAGTAGATTATGGTGGTGTTGGTGGTGGTAGTAGTAGTGTTTTAAGGGGTAATAGATGATGGTAGTAGATGGTGGTGGTGGTAGTGTTTTAAGGGGTTGTAGATTATGGTGGTGGTGGTGGTAGTAGTAGTGTTTTAAGGGATAATAGATGATGGTAGTAGATGATGAATGGTAGTGGTGGTAGTAGTGTTTTAAGGGGTAGTAGATGGTGGTGGTGGTGGTAGTAGTGTTTTAAGGGGTAGTAGATGATGGTAGTAGATGATGATGATGATGGTGGTGGTGGTGGTGGTGGTAGTAGTAGTGTTTTAAGGGGTAATAGATGATGGTAGTAGATGATGATGGTGGTGGTAGTGTTTTAAGGGGTAGTAGATGATGGTAGTAGATGGTGGTAGTAGATGGTGGTGGTGGTGGTGGTAGTAGTGTTTTAAGGGGTAGTAGATGATGATGATGGTGGTGGTGGTAGTAGTAGTGTTTTAAGGGGTAATAGATGATGGTAGTAGATGATGATGATGATGATGATGATGGTGGTGGTAGTGTTTTAAGGGGTAGTAGATGGTGGTGGTAGCTCCTTCCCTTTGTGCTCGTGCGCAGTGGTGAACACATACATGGCTCACGCCCACATATGTAAACAGCGCTTGTACCACACATGTGAGGTATCGTCGCGAACATTAGAGCGAGAGCAATAATTCTAGCGCTATTCCTCCTCTGTAACTTTAAACTGGTGACCTTTAGAAATATTTAAAGTGTTGCCTTTTTTGTTTTTTTATGTTCATGGCTCTGCCTCCCCTGCCTGCATGTCACTGCAGCATACACTTCCATTCTACACCATCAGCATTGTAACAACAGTAGTTAGAATTGGCAATCCAATATAAGATGACATGAAAAGTGTTGTGAGTGCTGTCTGTCCGCTGGCCGTCTCTTTCCACAACTTCCTGGATTCCCAGCATGCTTTGCAGCTTCTCCTCCATTTCTAAGGACTACATATCCCATGGTACCTTGCTGATTCCTGTGCTGACTCCGCTTCCTGAAACTCCACCTCTCAGAAGGCGGGCTCTGTGAAATGTGTGACACAGCAGTGCCGAATCACAGGGCGTAGTGATTCCGTGTCCCAGAATTCCAGGAAGGAAATGGGCGGGGTCTTTCTTAGAGTGATGGGAGGAGACTGGAGATGATTGGAGGACAATGTGGAGATGAAGATCGGATTTGCTATTCTCACCAGTGATACAATTGAATGTAATGGAGTCATCGAACAATCTGTGGCCAGAATACAACAGCTAAAAGAGTGAAAAGTGTGGCGAGATTCTATAGTTCTAGATTTGTCATCATCGTTCTAGATCAGGACAATTCTTAGTATATTATTATTATTTTATATCAGGACAAATCTAAATGTTGCTTTATTTGTAATAAGATCTTTTGTTTCTGCTGATAGTAAATAATATTACTACTAATTTACAACAAAGTGTGAAGTGAGGATCTGGTAGAAGATTAGAATCCGCTACACATATAAGGGAGTAAAACTTTATCTATAATTAGACAAAAACGCCAACCAAAGAGAAACAAAATGGACATCCTTGATGGACACGCCGTCTTTTTTTCTGCTGTCACTTTTCTAATGACACAAAGTATCCGAAAAGAAATCAGACACGATGTATGGGAGCGGGAGATGAAAAGAGGGGGTGGGGTTTTGTAGAGGAAGTTCTATCTTTAGGACAGGAAGTGAAAGGAAATCTCCTTAATGGGACACGACAAGCAAAAAATACCCGACAAGGGAGCCAAGCCCTCCCCCACCTTCCCCCACCCTCCCCCACCCAAAACTCAATAATCCGCTGTGGCGTTATGTACACTTCTAGCTCAGGTCTAAGTCAGCATGACTCACCGCGTGAAACGAGGTCAGATAATCGCCAATAACTCGCCGCAGTCTTTCACCAAAGTGACTTGGAAATGTGACAAATAGGATTATAATCGGGGTTCTCCTTTAAGCTTGGTTAATTAGTGACACACGGAGAAGTTAGTAGAGGGGGTGGGGTTGGGGGGGCATCGGCCATCGCCGGGGGGGGGGCTTGTGATAACGGTCTCCCCGCAGGAGCATGGCTGTTGCTATGGAAACGGGACGTCTTCACGCTGATAAGCCAGGCTGTCCGCCTTGACCAGCCAGGGCCCGAGGCCGCCTGTGACCGGCTGGATCCGGGGTGAAACGTGTGAGGGGGGGCAGTTGTCACACCAACATGTACCCCCGATTAACCCCTTCCGTGTCTGCGAAACGTGTGCGCTGCGTGACACCTCCGGGCTCACTGTAATGGGAATAAGGCAAAAGAATGACACCAGCCCCACCCCCCCTCACCCCCATCCACCACCTGACCCATCCCCCCTCACCTGACCCATCCCTCCCTCACCTGACCCATCCCCCCTCACCCCATCCACCACCTGACCCATCCCCCTTCACCCAACACCTGACCCATCCCCCCCTCACCCACCACCTAACCCATCCCCCCTGACCCACCCCCCTCACCCACCACCTGACCCACCCCCCCCTCACCCACCACCTGACCCACCCCCCCTCACCCACCACCTGACCCATCACCCCCCCACCCACCACCTGACCCATCACCCCCCCATCCACCACCTGACCCATCCCCCCTCACCCACCACCTGACCCATCCCTCACCCACCACCTGACCCATCCCCCCTCACCCACCACCTAATCCATCCCCCCTCGCCCACCACCTGACCCTCCCCCTCACCCACCACCTGACCCATCCCTCACCCACCACCTGACCCATCTCCCCTCACCCACCCACCACCTGACCCATCCCCCTCACCCCCCCACCACCTGACCCATCCCCTCCCTCACCCACCACTTGACCTATCCTCCCTCACCCCCCCCACCAGCTGGCCCATCCTCCCTCACCCACCACCTGACCCATCTCCCCCTCACCTCCCACCCACCACCTGACCCATCCCCCCTCACCCACCACCTAAACCCCCTCTCGCCCACCACCTGACTCCTCCTCCTTCTACAAAGTTACAATGTACATACATTATCACTGGGGAGGGGAGACTGAGAAAATTACTCCTCCCCTATTCTACAAAGTTACAATGTACAGTCTGATCACTGGGGGAGGGGAGACTGAGGAAATGCCTCCTCCCCCTTCTACAAAGTTACAATGTACAGTCTGATCACTGGGGAGGGGAGACTGAGGAAACGCTTCCTCCTGCCTGCAGCTTTTCTGCTTATTCTGACTTCACTATTTTGTGTGTAACCCACCTGCAGCAAGCATGCAACCAGTGAGGGCCTGAATCCTTATTTCTTTCCTCTTAGACTTCCTTTTTCTGTTCCCCTTTAAGACTCGGCTGCTAAGGAAGTGCAGAGGATTCTGGCGATCGCTGTGTCCTCATTGATTCTCACTTAGCACCGAGCGATAATGACTGAAGACGGATGGCAGGATCAGCAGCGATGGAGCGGCATTATAAAAGCCAACACCTTGTTACCCGCTCTAATCGCAGCAGCCTGAAAACTTTGTGCCAAGCTGGAGGTGTACCAATCACCTGTTTGTTGCCCATGTACTGTAACAATTGCCCACTCAATGCCTGTGTGTTGTAATGATTGCCCATTTGCTAGCCACTCATTGTACCAATCACCCATTTGTTACCCATCTATTGTAACAATTGCTTGTTAATTGTCCATTTGTTGCCCACACATTGTACTGATCATCCATTTGTTGCCCACACATTGCGCTGATCATCCATTTGTTGAACACACATTGTACTGATCATCCATTTCTTGCCCACACATTGTACTGATCATCCATTTGTTGCCCACACATTGTACTGATCATCCATTTCTTGCCCACACATTGTACTGATCATCCATTTGTTGCCCACACATTGTACTGATCATCCATTTGTTGCCCACACATTGTACTGATCATCCATTTGTTGCCCACACATTGTACCGATCATCCATTTGTTGCCCACACATTGTACTGATCATCCATTTGTTGCCCACACATTGTACTGATCATCCATTTGTTGCCCACACATTGTACTGATTATCCATTTGTTGCCCACACATTGTACTGATCATCCATTTGTTGCCCACACATTGCACTGATCATCCATTTGTTGCCCACACATTGCACTGATTATCCATTTGTTACCCAAACATTGTACAGATCATCCATTTGTTGCCCACACATTGTACTGATCATCCATTTGTTGCCCACACATTGCACTGATCATCCATTTGTTGCCCACACATTGTACTGATCATCCATTTGTTGCCCACACATTGCACTGATCATCCATTTGTTGCCCACACATTGCACTGATCATCCATTTGTTGCCCACACATTGCACTGATCATCCATTTGTTGCCCATGTATTGTAATAATTGTCCACTTTGTGGCCTGTGTATTGTGATGATTGCCCATTTGCTAAGCACTCAGAGGGGCTCATTTATGAAAGCCATGCGCCATCAGTAGAGGCGCACAGCGAGGCGCAACGCACATTTTCATATTTAGGAAACGGTGCGCTGGGAACAGAGAGCGAATCCCCCATTTACTATAGCGATCTCGACGCATGGGAGAATGCAATCTGTGGACATGGCGCACGGCATCTTCAATTCAATATTAACAGAAGATGGAGGTGCCAATATTATGAGGTGATGTGAGGAAGTTTAGTCACAACTGCCCAAATAACAAATATTCCCAAAATAGAATGAGAAAGTAACTTTTTCAGAGAAAGCCTGCTGTGCCCCCACGTACGTTTTAGAAATGACGGCTCGCCAGTTCCTAAATGTCTTGCAGGACAATTTTATGGGTCAGATGGTAGACGCACCAACTAGAAATAAAGCGTTACTGGATCTACTGTTTACCAACAATACAGACTTGATAACAGATGTGGAAATACGGGGCAATTTAGGTAACAGCGATCACAGGTCAATTAGTTTCAGTATAAATCACACAAATAGGAAACATAAGGGGAATACAAAGACACTGAATTTCAAAAGAGCCAACTTCCCTAAACTACAAACCTTGCTAGAAGGCATAAATTGGGATAAAAATCTTAGGAACAAAGAATACAGAGGAGAGATGGGTTTGCTTTAAGAGCACATTAAATAAGGGCATTAGCCAATGCATCCCATTGGGTAATAAATTTAAAAGAGCAAACAAAAGTCCTGGATGGTTTAACTCCAATGTAAAAATGCATATAAAATCAAAGGAGAAGGCCTTCAAAAAATACAAGGTTGAGGGATCATCATCAGCATTCAGACTTTATAAAGAATGAAACAAGAAATGTAAGGGTGCAATTAGGACGGCTAAGATAGAACATGAAAGACACATAGCGGAGGAGAGCAAAAAAAATCCCCAAAAATGTTTTAAGTATGTAAACAGTAATAAGGGAGGACAGACCGTATTGGCCCCATAAAGAATGAGGAAGGACATCTGGTTACAAAGGATGGGGAGATGGCGAAGGTATTGAATTTATTCTTCTCCTCAGTCTTCACGAGTGAATCGGGGGGCTTCAGTAACCAAAACTGCAGTGTTTATCCTCAGGACACAACACAGGAAGCACCTCCATGGTTAACAGAGGACGGAATTAAAATTAGACTTGGGAAACTTAACATTAATAAATCACCAGGACTAGATGGCTTGCACCCGAGGGTACTTAGGGAACTCCGTCAAGAAATTGCTAGACCATTGTTCCTAATTTTTACTGACAGTCTACTGACTGGAATGGTACCAGCTGATTGGAGAAAAGCCAATGTAGCACCAATATTTAAAAAGGGTCCAAAATACATCCCTGGGAATTACAGACCAGTTAGCCTAACATCAATAGTATGTAAACTCTTGGAGGGGATGATAAGGGACTATATACAAGATTTTAGTAATAAGAATGATATCATTAGCAGTAATCAGCATGGATTCATGAAGAACCGTTCTTGCCAAACCAATATACTAACCTTCTATGAGGAGGTGAGTTGCTATCTAGATAAAGGAAGGCCCGTAGACGTGGTGTATCTGGATTTTACAAAAGCATTTGACACAGTTCCCCATAAACGTTTACTGTACAAAATAAGGTGCGTTGGCATGGACCATAGGGTGAGTACATGGATTGAAAACTGGCTACAAGGGCGTGTTCAGAGGGTGGTGATAAATGGGGAGTACTCGGAATGGTCAGGGGTGGGTAGTGGGGTTCCCCAGGGTTCTGTGCTGGGACCAATCCTATTTAATTTGTTCATAAACGACCTGGAGGATGGGATAAACAGTTCAATCTCTGTATTTGCAGACGATACTGAGCTAAGCAGGGCACTAACTTCTCCGCAGGATGTGGAAACCTTGCAAGAAGATCTGAACAAATGAATGGGGGAGGGGCGACTACATGGCAAATGATGTTCAATGTAGAAAAATGTAAAATAATGCATTTGGGTGGCAAAAATCTGAATGCAATCTATAGACTGGGGGGGAGAACCTCTGGGGGGATCTAGGATGGAAAAGGACCTGGGGGTCCTAGTAGATGATAGGCTCAGCAATGACATGCAATGCCAAGCTGCTGCTAATAAGGCAAACAGAATATTGGCATTAAAAAGGGGATCAACTCCAGAGATAAAACGATAATTCTCCCGCTCTACAAGACTCTGGTCCGGCCGCACCTGGAGTATACTGTCCAGTTCTGGGCACCAGTCCTCAGGAAGGATGTACTGGAAATGGAGCGAGTACAAAGAAGGGCAACAAAGCTAATAAAGGGTCTGGAGGATCTTAGTTATGAGGAAAGGTTGTGAGCTCTGAACTTATTCTCTCTGGAGAAGAGACGCTTGAGAGGAGATATGATTTCAATGTATAAATACCGGACTGGTGACCCCACAATAGGGAGAAAACTTTTTCGCGGAATGGAGTTTAACAAGACACGTGGCCACTCATTAAAATTAGAAGAAAAGAGGTTTAACCTTAAACTACGTAGAGGGTTCTTTACTGTAAGAGCGGCAAGGATGTGGAAATCCCTTCCACAGGCGGTGGTCTCAGCGGGGAGCATTGATAGCTTCAAGAAACTATTAAACACCTGAATGACCACAACATACAGGGATATACAATGTAATACTGACATATAATCACACACATACAGTAGAACATGGGACTTGTATGCTGAGCTGACACTTTATTAGGGAAATCTGCTCATCTCTACCAGCAGCCAAGGTTCATCACATGGCCACCTCTATATATAAAGCATGCAGACATGGCCAAGAGGTTCTGGATTTGTTCCACCAAACATTGGACTGGGGAGAGTCTGACTATAGGATGGCCGAGGCAGGAATTGTACCCTGAGCTGTGTGTGTGTGTATAGTGAGGACAGGCAGCTCGGAGACTTTCATGAAGAAGAGACAATGTACATCTCTGTATTAAAACAACTGTCTGTTCACAAATCTTTTTTTTTTTTTGGTTCCACTTTGACATAAACAAATACTTTATATCTGATGACATGTCCACTATCAATATAAAGATTTGTAGATTGGCCAGTAGAGGGAGCTTTTTATTTTACTGCTATTATTCTACCTTTCTTTTTAACATAATTTGAGATTAGATAGCCACACAGGGAGTGCATTGTTTTCAATGGGCTGTCCAAACATTGGAGGACCTACATACTGTAAGACTGTGGAGGACCTGTGTCCAGACATTGGAGGGCCTGTATCCGGAAATCAGGGAGTCTCTGTCAAAACATTGGAGGACCTGTGTCCAAACATTGGAGGGTCCGTATCCAGACATGGGGCGGGGGGGGGGGGGTCCTCTGTCAAAACATTGGAGGACCTGTGTCCAGACATTGGAGGACCTACAGTACATAATAGAGGGAAGGACCTGTGTCCAGACATTGGAGGACCTACAGTACATAATAGAGGGAAGGACCTGTGTCTAGACATTGGAGGACCTACAGTACATAAGAGAGGGAAGGACCTGTGTCCAGACATTGGAGGACCTACAGTACATAAGAGAGGGAAGGACCTGTGTCCAGACATTGGAGGACCTATAGTACATAATAGAGGGAAGGACCTGTGTCTATAGTCTAGACATTGGAGGATCTACAGTACATAAGAGAGGGAAGAAAGTGTGTTCAGACATTGGAGGGCCTGGTTCAGATGTTAAAGGACCTGTGTACAGACATCAGGGGAGTTCTCTGTCCAAACATTGGAGAACCTATTTCCAGGAATTGGAGGGCCTGTGTCCAGGCATTGGAGGGCCTGTATCCAGACATTAAACGACTTGTGTCCAGACAACGGGGGGGGGGGGGGGGGGGTCTCTGTCCAAGCATAGAGGACCTGTGTCCAGGCATTGGAGGATCTGTGTCCAGGCATTGGAGAGCCTGTGTCCAGGCATTGGAGGACCTGTGTCCAGGCATTGGAGGACCTGTGTCCAGGCATTGGAGGACCTGTGTCCAGGCATTGGAGGGCCTGTGTCTGTGTATTGGAGGGCCTGTGTCCAGGCATTGGAGGGCCTGTGACCAGACATTGGAGGGCCTGTATCCAGACATTAAACGACTTGTGTCCAGACAACGGGGGGGGGGGGTCTCTGTCCAAGCATAGAGGACCTGTGTCCAGGCATTGGAGGATCTGTGTCCAGGCATTGGAGAGCCTGTGTCCAGGCATTGGAGGACCTGTGTCCAGGCATTGGAGGACCTGTGTCCAGGCATTGGAGGACCTGTGTCCAGGCATTGGAGGGCCTGTGTCTGTGTATTGGAGGGCCCATGTCCAGGCATTGGAGGGCCTGTGTCCGTGTATTGGAGGGCTCGTGTCCAGGCATTGAAGGGCCAGTGTTATAAGCAAAAAAGTCAGTGCTACTACCCATACACCACATAGATAGCAGAGCTCCCAGGTGCTCGATCCACAGTCGCTGGCCGAGTAGAGTAATGTTGAAAAAAATGATCCAGACTCCGGTTGTTGCTCTTAAAATGTCTTCATTTTAATAAATAGCCACAGTGAACAAACGCAGATTAAGTCAGTTGATGCGTTTCAGTCTATAAAGCCTTAGTCATAACCACCATTGGAGGGCCCATGTCTGGGCATTGGAGAGCCTGTGTCCAGACAATGGGGGGGTCTCTGTCCAAGCATAGAGGACCTGTGTCCTGGCATTGGAGGACCTGTGTCCTGGCATTGGAGGACCTGTGTCCTGGCATTGGAGGACCTGTGTCCAGGCATTGGAGGGCCTGTGTCCAGACATTGGAGGACCCGTGTCCAGACACTGGAGGGCCTGCATTCAGATATTAAATGACTTGTGTCCAGACATCTCGGGGTATCTGCCCAAAAATGGAGGACCTGTGTGCAGACATCGGAGGGTCTGGTCCAGATATCGGGGGGGGGGGGTTCTGTCCAAACAGAGGACCTATGGACAGACGTCACGGAGTCTGTGTCCAAACAAGACCCCTGTGTCCAGACTAGAGATGTAAAATTTGCAGAAATTTTGAAGCCATGAGAAAAAAAATTTTTTTCCTGAAAAAATTGAAATTTTCAGAAAAATGTAAAAAAAAAATTCAGTGTGAAGTAGGTTTACAAATTGAAAGTCATTTTGTTACACTGGGAAGGTGAAATGTACAGTGTATATAAAAGTATAATGCTTGAAATAAAAGTACAGCTTATTCAGTAAATAAACTAAATTTTCTTAGAATATGAACTCTAGGGGGGGGGGGGGGGCTCCTCCCACTTTCATTCTGATCATTATTTCATTCCATTAAGGATTTTTAATGTCTTTAAGGCACCTCTGAGATGCCAGGATGGGTTTTGGCATCCTTGTAGCATTTGGTAAAGAATATTACTTCTCACAACATCTGCAAATTGCCGCTTTGCTCTCAGCAGAAATTGCACTGTGGAAATGTTTCCAAACTCTCGATGTTGGTGTCACCATTTTATTGAGAGGAAAAGAAAAAACAATTTACTGAGCAGACTATAGGGAGACATTATGCTGTGATGGCGGAGAGCAATCATAGGAATCATTTAAAGGTTATAGAGATAAACAAATTTTGTCAAATTCACCCTCTTACCTGTCAATTAAGGCCTGAGAGGACAGAATTATCTACTGCATCCGAACAATCACCCAACTGTAGGAGGTACAGGATGGAGCCCACAAGCCTCCTGAACTGGAGCTTTTCTCCATGCAGTGCCCCTTGTGGCAGAAATGCATATTTCTCTTGTTTGAGAACTGCATTGGAAAGTACAGTGTTGCTTGAACTGTATTCCAGGATTTTCTTGTTTTTAGCTGAGAGAACCTGCAATACTTTAAGACTTTACATAAAGTCTCACATCTTTCATTAAGGTCTGCATGTTATATAGTTTGGATGCCATGTCCCAGATATATTACCGATCATTGTAAAAGAACATATTCCACACTCCTTTTTTTTTTTTTCATTAAAATTTTTCGGTAACACAAAACAAAAAATGGCTTTGGAAAAAAACGTACTTTTCGGTCTCAGGGAACCCGCTGCTAAAAATAACTATATCTACAACTCATGATACATTAGTGTGATGGTCCAAGGGAAGAATGTCCCTTACATTGGGGGTCAGTGAGAAGAATGTCCCTTACATTGGGGGTCAGTGGGAAGAATGCTCCTTACATTGATGGTCAGTGGGAGGAATTACCCCCTTACAAATGGCTAAAAAGATCAATGGTGTCAGTTGGAAATTATCTGAGAGGCAAACATTGGTCATTGCTCAAGGAACCCCTGCTAACCTCTGGAGGAACCTTGGTTGAGAAGCCCTTAGACATTAGGCGACCTACGTTCAGACATTGGAGGGACAGTGTTTAGACATTAAAGGACCAATTTTCAGGCATTAGTGAGTCTCTGTCCAAACATTTGGGGACCCGTTTCCAGACAGTGGAGGGCCATTGTCCAGAGTTGGAGGAGCTATGTCCAGACATTGGAGGGGAAGGACCTACATCCAGACATTGACTGACAAATGTCCAGAATTGGATGGCTTACTTCCAGACATGGAGGATCCGTGTCCAGATTTGGAGGTCCCATGTCCAGAGTTAAAGGTCCCATGTCCAGTCTAGACATCGGAAGGTCCACATCTAAACATTAGGGGCCTTATGTTCAGATATTGGAGGGACAGAGTTTAGACATTAAAGGACCAATTTGCAAACATTACTGAGTCTCTGTCCAAACATTTGGGGACCCATTTCCAGACAGTGGAGGGCCATTGTCCAGAGTTGGAGGAGCTATGTCCAAACATTGGAGGAGGAGGATCTACATCCAGACATTGACTGACCAATGCCCAGAATTGGATGACTTACTTCCAGACATGGAGGACCCATGTCCATCCAGATTTGGAGGTCCCATGTCCGGACAATGGAGGACCTGTGTCCAGAGTTAAAGGACTAATGTCCAGACATTGGAAAGCCTACGTCCAGACATTGACTGACCAATGTCCAGAATTGGATGACTTACTTTCAGACATGGAGGACCCATGTCCAGATTTGGAGGTCCCATGTCCAGAGTTAAAGGTCCCATGTCCAGTCCAGACATCGGAAGGTCTACATCTAAACATTAGGGGCCCTATGTTCAGATATTGGACGTAAAGGAAAGAGGGAGGGCTCACCGACCTAGTGCAGTACCAATGGTAAAACTTTATTGAAAGCATAACAGACAAAGTTATACTCACAAACAAGCATGTATATGGAGCATGTCAATTAGTGAGACTGCGTCTCTGAACACCGGCAAACTGGACTTGATGTAGAGGGGATCAGACGATGTCCCAAAATGGCTGACGCGTTTCAATTTTGGGACATCGTTTGTGAGTATAACTTTGTCTTTTATGCTTTCAATAAAGTTTTACCATTGGTATTGCACTAGGTCAGTACACCCTCCCTCTTTCCTTTTTTTCCAGTTCTTAGAATACCCATTGTTCTGAGATGGGCTGCAAGACGTCAGGCATTGCTCTAAAGAGTTGGTCGCACCACGCACTTAGAGACTAAACACCCAAGCGCAGATGATTTTTACTGTTTTTTTGATATTGGAGGGACAGTGTTTAGATATTAAAGGACCAATTTGCAGACATTAGTGAGTCTCTGTCCAAACATTTGGGGACCCGTTTCCAGACAGTGGAGGGCCATTGTCCAGAGTTGGAGGAGCTATGTCCAGACATTGGAGGAGGAGGAGGATCTACATCCAGACATTGACTGACCCACGCCCAGTATTGGATGACTTACTTCCAGTCATGGAGGACCCATGTCCAGATTTGGAGGTCCCATGTCCAGACAATGGAGGACCTGTGTCCAGAGTTAAAGGACTAATGTCCAGACATTGGAAAGCCTACGTCCAGACGTTGACTGACAAATGTCCAGAATTGGATGACTTACTTCCAGACATGGAGGACCCGTGTCCAGATTTGGAGGACCCATGTCCAGATTTGGAGGTCCCATGTCCAGACAATGGAGGACCTGCATCCAGAGTTAAAGGACTAATGTCCAGACATTGGAAAGCCTACGTCCAGACGTTGATTGACCAATGTCCAGAATTGGATGACTTACTTCCAGACATGGAGGACCTGTGTCCAGATTTGGAGGTCCCATGTCCAGACAATGGAGGACCTGCATCCAGAGTTAAAGGACTAATGTCCAGACATTGGAAAGCCTACGTCCAGACGTTGACTGACCAATGTCCAGAATTGGATGACTTACTTCCAGACATGGAGGACCCGTGTCCAGATTTGGAGGACCCATGTCCAGATTTGGAGGTCCCATGTCCAGACAATGGAGGACCTGCATCCAGAGTTAAAGGACTAATGTCCAGACATTGAAAAGCCTACGTCCAGACGTTGACTGACCAATGTCCAGAATTGGATGACTTACTTCCAGACATGGAGGACCCGTGTCCAGATTTGGAGGTCCCATGTCCAGACAATGGAGGACCTGCGTCCAGAGTTAAAGGACCAATGTCCAGACATTGGAAAGCCTACGTCCAGACGTTGACTGACCAATATCCAGAATTGGATGACTTACTTTCAGACATGGAGGACCCGTGTCCAGATTTGGAGGACCCATGTCCAGATTTGGAGGTCCCATGTCCAGACAATGGAGGACCTGCATCCAGAGTTAAAGGACTAATGTCCAGACGTTGATTGACCAATGTCCAGAATTGGATGACTTACTTTCAGACATGGAGGACCCGTGTCCAGATTTGGAGGACCCATGTCCAGATTTGGAGGTCCCATGTCCAGACAATGGAGGACCTGCATCCAGAGTTAAAGGACTAATGTCCAGACATTGGAAAGGCTACGTCCAGACGTTGATTGACCAGGGGCCTTATGTTCAGATATTGGAGGGACAGAGTTTAGACATTAAAGGACCAATTTGCAAACATTACTGAGTCTCTGTCCAAACATTTGGGGACCCATTTCCAGACAGTGGAGGGCCATTGTCCAGAGTTGGAGGAGCTATGTCCAAACATTGGAGGAGGAGGATCTACATCCAGACATTGACTGACCAATGCCCAGAATTGGATGACTTACTTCCAGACATGGAGGACCCGTGTCCAGATTTGGAGGTCCCATGTCCAGACAATGGAGGACCTGCATCCAGAGTTAAAGGACCAATGTCCAGGCATTGGAAAACCTGCATCCACGTATAAGAGGACCTGTAGCTTCTTCATACAGAAGACATCTGCACATATATTTCAGTGCTGTCATGAAGAGCCATTAGGCTGCACCAGACACCCTGTAATGTGAGCAGGCAGGCCATCTGATGAGGTCCTTCTCCTTCTGTATCCTATATAGATGATATGAAGCCATGGTAATGGTCCAGGCTGTAGCCCCAGTGCAGGATTAGTGTCACCTAGGTAGCTGCTCTCTAGTGGCCCTTGAAGACAAGGTTTCAATCAGCCTGGGAGATCCTGTTGGTGTGGGTGAGTGATGTGAGGGAGGCAGAGCACTGATCTCCAGAGAGAGGGGCTCTCTGTGCTGCATCCATAGATTCAGCTCCTGAGACACATAGGAGGAGAATCCTCCCCCCTCCTCTCTGTCTACTGAGGGTCTCACAGCAAAAGAACCTGACTGCCAGCCTCCTCCCCCCCTATTCACACAGCAGAGTGGTATGTTCCTCAAATTGTCAGCTTCAAGTCAATGAGCTCCAGAGCATCTCACTGCGATTCCACCAACCGGGCTGGAGGAACCAGAATAATCCTCATCATCTAGAGGCCAGGAGGTGCTGAGACCCTGCAACACGGCACCATGGAGGGGGTCACCAGCAACAGGACCATGTGTTACAGCAGGTGGAGCTACGACAGGTACCGTGTGGCGCTGCGCTGCCCCTGGCGCTCGCAGGGTTAACGCCACTACTTCCAGATGTGATACAATGTGGCAGAGCGATCAGGGGGGCGACAGTGACAGTATTGTGGGGGAGATGCAATGTTTTGGGGTGCACAGTGATACAATGTATTCATGTCATGCTGGGAGTGAACAATGTATTGTGGTAATTACAGCAGTGATACATTGTATGGGGGTGTTGGTGACGGAGGCAGTGATACATTGTATTGTGATGATGGTGGCAGTGATACATTTTTTTGGGGTGATGGTGGCAGAGATAAATTTTTTTGGGGTGATGGTGGTAGTGATACATTGTATTGGGATGGATGGAGGCAGTGATACATTGTATTGGGGTGACGGTGGCAGTGATAAATTGTATTGGGGTAACAGTGGCAGTGATACATTGTATTGGGGTGATGGTGGCAGTGATACATTGTATTAGGGTGATGGCATTGATAAATTGTATTGGGGTGATGGTGGCAGTAATACATTGTATTGGGGTGACGGTGGCAGTGATACATTGTATTGGGGTGACAGTGGTGGTGATACATTGTATTGGGGTGATGGTGGCCGTGATACATTTTATTGTAGTGATGGCGGCAGTGATACATTGTATTGGGGTGATGGCATTGATACATTGTATTGGGGTGACGGTGGCCGTGATACATTTTATTGGGGTGACGGTGGCAGTGATACATTGTATTGGGGTGATGGTGGCAGTGATACATTGTATTGGGGTGACGGTGGCAGTGATACATTGTATTGGGGTGACGGCAGGAGTGATACATTGTATTGGGGTGACGGTGGCCGTGATACATTTTATTGGGGTGATGGCAGCAGTGATACATTGTATTGGGGTGACGGCAGCAGTGATACATTGTATTGGGGTGACGGCAGCAGTGATACATTGTATTGGGGTGACGGCAGCAGTGATACATTGTATTGGGGTGATGGTGACGGTGATACATTGTATTGGGGTGATGGTGACGGTGATACATTGTATTGGAGTGATGGTGACGGTGATACATTGTATTGGGGTGATGGTGACATTGATACATTGTATTGGGGTGATGGTGGCAGTGATACATTGTATTGGGGTGATGGTGGTTGTGATACATTGTATTGGGGTGATGGCGGCAGTGATACATTGTATTGGGGTGATGGTGACAGTGATACATTGTATTGGGGTGATGGTGACGGTGATACATTGTATTGGGGTGATGGTGACGGTGATACATTGTATTGGGGTGATGGTGGCGGTGATACATTGTATTGGGGTGACGGTGGCAGTGATACATTGTATTGGGGTGATGGTGGCAGTGATACATTGTATTGGGGTGACAGTGGCGGTGATACATTGTATTGGGGTGATGGTGACAGTGATACATTGTATTGGGGTGATGGTGACGGTGATACATTGTATTGGGGTGATGGTGACGGTGATACATTGTATTGGGGTGATGGTGGCAGTGATACATTGTATTGGGGTGACGGTGGCAGTGATACATTGTATTGGGGTGACAGTGGTGGTGATACATTGTATTGGGGTGATGGTGACGGTGATACATTGTATTGGGGTGATGGTGACGGTGATACATTGTATTGGGGTGACGGTGGCAGTGATACATTGTATTGGGGTGACGGCAGGAGTGATACATTGTATTGGGGTGACGGCGGCAGTGATACATTGTATTGGGGTGATGGTGGCAGTGATACATTGTATTGGGGTGACGGTAGCAGTGATACATTGTATTGGGGTGACGGCAGCAGTGATACATTGTATAGGGGTGATGGTGACAGTAATACATTGTATTGGGGTGATGGCAGTGATACATTGTATTGGGGTGACGGTGGCAGTGATACATTGTATTGGGGTGATGGTGACGGTGATACATTGTATTGGGGTGATGGTGACATTGATACATTGTATTGGGGTGATGGTGGCAGTGATACATTGTATTGGGGTGACGGTGGCAGTGATACATTGTATTGGGGTGACGGTGGCAGTGATACATTGTATTGGGGTGATGGTGACGGTGATACATTGTATTGGGGTGATGGTGACATTGATACATTGTATTGGGGTGACAGTGGCGGTGATACATTCTATTGGGGTGATGGTGATACATTGTATTGGGGTGATGGTGACAGTAATACATTGTATTGGGGTGACAGTGGCGGTGATACATTGTATTGGGGTGATGGTGATACATTGTATTGGGGTGATGGTGGCAGTGATACATTGTATTGGGGTGACGGTGGCAGTGATACATTGTATTGGGGTGATGGTGGCAGTGATACATTGTATTGGGGTGATGGCGGCAGTGATACATTGTATTGGGGTGATGGTGACGGTGATACATTGTATTGGGGTGATGGTGACGGTGATACATTGTATTGGGGTGATGGTGGCAGTGATACATTGTATTGGGGTGACGGTGGCAGTGATACATTGTATTGGGGTGACGGTGGCAGTGATACATTGTATTGGGGTGACGGTGGCAGTGATACATTGTATTGGGGTGATGGTGGCAGTGATACATTGTATTGGGGTGATGGTGGCAGTGATACATTGTATTGGGGTGATGGTGACGGTGATACATTGTATTGGGGTGATGGTGACGGTGATACATTGTATTGGGGTGATGGTGGCGGTGATACATTGTATTGGGGTGACGGTGGCAGTGATACATTGTATTGGGGTGATGGTGGCAGTGATACATTGTATTGGGGTGACAGTGGCGGTGATACATTGTATTGGGGTGATGGTGACAGTGATACATTGTATTGGGGTGATGGTGACGGTGATACATTGTATTGGGGTGATGGTGGCAGTGATACATTGTATTGGGGTGATGGTGACGGTGATACATTGTATTGGGGTGATGGTGACGGTGATACATTGTATTGGGGTGATGGTGGCAGTGATACATTGTATTGGGGTGATGGTGACGGTGATACATTGTATTGGGGTGATGGTGGCAGTGATACATTGTATTGGGGTGACGGCAGGAGTGATACATTGTATTGGGGTGACGGCGGCAGTGATACATTGTATTGGGGTGATGGTGGCAGTGATACATTGTATTGGGGTGACGGCAGCAGTGATACATTGTATTGGGGTGATGGTGACAGTAATACATTGTATTGGGGTGATGGCAGTGATACATTGTATTGGGGTGATGGTGACGGTGATACATTGTATTGGGGTGATGGTGACGGTGATACATTGTATTGGGGTGATGGCGGCAGTGATACATTGTATTGGGGTGATGGTGACGGTGATACATTGTATTGGGGTGATGGTGACGGTGATACATTGTATTGGGGTGATGGTGGCAGTGATACATTGTATTGGGGTGATGGTAGCAGTGATACATTGTATTGGGGGTGACGGCAGCAGTGATACATTGTATTGGGGTGATGGTGACAGTAATACATTGTATTGGGGTGATGGCAGTGATACATTGTATTGGGGTGATGGTGACGGTGATACATTGTATTGGGGTGATGGTGACGGTGATACATTGTATTGGGGTGATGGCGGCAGTGATACATTGTATTGGGGTGATGGTGACGGTGATACATTGTATTGGGGTGATGGTGACGGTGATACATTGTATTGGGGTGATGGTGGCAGTGATACATTGTATTGGGGTGACGGTGGCAGTGATACATTGTATTGGGGTGATGGTGGCAGTGATACATTGTATTGGGGTGATGGTGGCAGTGATACATTGTATTGGGGTGATGGTGACGGTGATACATTGTATTGGGGTGATGGTGACGGTGATACATTGTATTGGGGTGATGGTGGCAGTGATACATTGTATTGGGGTGACGGTGGCAGTGATACATTGTATTGGGGTGATGGTGGCAGTGATACATTGTATTGGGGTGACAGTGGCGGTGATACATTGTATTGGGGTGATGGTGACGGTGATACATTGTATTGGGGTGATGGTGGCAGTGATACATTGTATTGGGGTGATGGTGACGGTGATACATTGTATTGGGGTGATGGTGGCAGTGATACATTGTATTGGGGTGACGGCAGGAGTGATACATTGTATTGGGGTGACGGCGGCAGTGATACATTGTATTGGGGTGATGGTGGCAGTGATACATTGTATTGGGGTGACGGTAGCAGTGATACATTGTATTGGGGTGACGGCAGCAGTGATACATTGTATTGGGGTGATGGTGACAGTAATACATTGTATTGGGGTGATGGCAGTGATACATTGTATTGGGGTGATGGTGGCAGTGATACATTGTATTGGGGTGATGGTGGCAGTGATACATTGTATTGGGGTGATGGCGGCAGTGATACATTGTATTGGGGTGATGGTGGCAGTGATACATTGTATTGGGGTGATGGCGGCAGTGATACATTGTATTGGGGTGATGGTGACGGTGATACATTGTATTGGGGTGATGGCGGCAGTGATACATTGTATTGGGGTGATGGTGGCAGTGATACATTGTATTGGGGTGACGGTGGCAGTGATACATTGTATTGGGGTGATGGTGGCAGTGATACATTGTATTGGGGTGATGGTGATGGTGATACATTGTATTGGGGTGATGGTGGCAGTGATACATTGTATTGGGGTGATGGTGGCAGTGATACATTGTATTGGGGTGATGGTGGCAGTGAAACATTGTATTGGGGTGACGGTGGCAGTGATACATTGTATTGGGGTGACGGTGGCAGTGATACATTGTATTGGGGTGACGGTGGCAGTGATACATTGTATTGGGGTGACGGTGGCAGTAATACATTGTATTGGGGTGACGGTGGCAGTAATACATTGTATTGGGGTGACAGTGGCAGTAATACATTGTATTGGGGTGACAGTGGCAGTAATACATTGTATTGGGGTGACGGTGGCAGTAATACATTGTATTGGGGTGACAGTGGCAGTAATACATTGTATTGGGGTGACGGTGGCAGTGATACATTGTATTGGGGTGACAGTGGCAGTAATACATTGTATTGGGGTGATTTCATATATGGAGGTAATGAGGATAGACAGAGAATGCACTTGGCTATAATTTGGGGGTGTGGCCATGTTGTGATGTCATCATACGGGGATTCCCATTCATGGCTATAGCAGAACTCCGGTCAGAAATAAAGGACACAATGAATGCAGCTCTGTAATCTCTCCTATATCAGTGCCGGGTTTGTTATATACAGAGGGAGTCCCTGAATGTGACCCGGTGTCAGCCCCTCACACCCCCTGTACAGCAGGGCTGGAGCTTGAGAGGAGGAAGCAGTACAAGGGGCCTATCAGTTCACCTGTTGACAAGAGGCATGCTGATTGGAGGAGAGAGCAGAGTGACGGAGTGATGTGCTCATCACTGTGCTGCTTCACCTTTTTGTCCAGTCACAGGGTGGGGGCGGGTCCAAGATGACCTGGGCTCAGAGGAAGTGGGTTGAAGGATGCTGGTCATCAGACTAAGGACATCTAGCAGTAGAAAAAAGGTACTGCGGGGGAAATCTCTGCATCTCCCTGACTTTAGCATTATTGGTTGCAGGCCCCGTCCTTTTTGTGCCTCCCTCCTGCTGAAGCTCCCAAGGCAGTTGCCTCTTCTGCCTACCCCTCAGCTCCCCCCTCCCCCGAGGTGGGCATTGCTGGTATTTGTAGTGCCACAACGGCCAGCAAGCTGTGGGATGCAGCGGGCAGATCTGTGTGGCTGCGATCCTGACCAGGCAGGCCGCGTCCACCGATCGATCCGGCTTCAGCGCAGAGCGGTCCCGGTGTCACCGCCTGTTGCCAAGGATTTGTCTTGTGTGGTCTCCGGGGAGCCGTGTGTGCGCTGCCTGACCTCCCTCCCCTCCCCCATCACCTTTATTGATATTCTTTGTTGGGCTGTGATTGGTTGTCAAAAAGATTTGCAGAAACGTAATTATAAAGAGATTATAACCGGGAGAGCAGTGATGTCACTCCTGTATAATATATCTTATATCTGGAGAGCGGTGATGTCACTCCTGTATAATATATCTTATATCTGGAGAGCGGTGATGTCACTCTGTATAATATATCTTATATCTGGAGAGCGGTGATGTCACTCTGTATAATATATCTTATATCTGGAGAGCGGTGATGTCACTCCTGTATAATATATCTTATATCTGGAGAGCGGTGATGTCACTCCTGTATAATATATCTTATATCTGGAGAACGGTGATGTCACTCCTGTATAATATATCTTATATCTGGAGAGCGGTGATGTCACTCCTGTATAATATATCTTATATCTGGAGAGCGGTGATGTCACTCCTGTATAATATATCTTATATCTGGAGAGCAGTGATGTCACTCCTGTATAATATATCTTATATCTGGAGAGCGGTGATGTCACTCCTGTATAATATATCTTATATCTGGAGAGCGGTGATGTCACTCCTGTATAATATATCTTATATCTGGAGAGCGGTGATGTCACTCTGTATAATATATCTTATATCTGGAGAGCGGTGATGTCACTCCTGTATAATATATCTTATATCTGGAGAGCGGTGATGTCACTTCTGTATAATATATCTTATATCTGGAGAGCGGTGATGTCACTCCTGTATAATATATCTTATATCTGGAGAGCGGTGATGTCACTCTGTATAATATATCTTATATCTGGAGAGCGGTGATGTCACTCTGTATAATATATCTTATATCTGGAGAGTGGTGATGTCACTTCTGTATAATATATTTTATATCTGGAGAGCGGTGATGTCACTCCTGTATAATATATCTTATATCTGGAGAGCGGTGATGTCACTCTGTATAATATATCTTATATCTGTAGAGCGGTGATGTCACTCTGTATAATATATCTTATATCTGGAGAGTGGTGATGTCACTTCTGTATAATATATTTTATATCTGGAGAGCGGTGATGTCACTCCTGTATAATATATCTTATATCTGGAGAGCGGTGATGTCACTCTGTATAATATATCTTATATCTGGAGAGCGGTGATGTCACTCCCATTCTCCAGCAGACATTGTAGGCGGGGTTTCGCTGTTTCGTCCCGCTTTGTATTTCCCATCCCCCATAGGCCGCTTCTGCCCCAGATAAACTTTATTTGTTACTATTTTTATCGCTGTTCTGTTATTCTGATATAATTCGATTACGAGGAGCCTGCGGCTCGGTGCGACAATCTGCAGACGATCGTCTGTGTGCAGGAGGAGATATTAACATCATAAATCTTCTCCGCCATTCAGAGAAGCCATCGGATACGTCTGCAGATATAATGACCATATCACTGCGATAGAGGAGAAAATGAGGAGTCTGATATACCGAGAGGTAAACCGTGACCCCCTCCCCTCCCCTGGCCCCTCCCTCCGCCCCCCCCCTCCGGCCCCCCCTTCCCTCCCTCCGGCCCCCCCTCCGGCCCCCCCTTCAGTCTTGTACCGGCTCCTCTCCTGGACTATTCTATTCTGCCACTAGATGTCCTCAGTCTAATGGCCAACATCATCCAACCCACTTGCTGCCCCCAGCCTGTGATTGGACAGTGAAAGGAGAAGCAGCGCAGTGATGAGCTCATCTCCCTGTCACTCTGCTCTCCCGTCCTATCAGCATGCTTCTTTTCAGTACATAAACTGTTTGGCTCCTTGTGCTGCTTCTTCCTTTCACACTACAGCCCTGCTCTACAGGGGACTGTAAGAAGCTGATATCGGGGTAGAATCAGGTACGTGCACTGCATGTATTTTAAAAAAAAATGTATTAATGACTATAGAGCTGCATTAATTTGTGTCTTTTGTATCCGCCTGGAGATCAGCTTTAAAATAATGGCTGAAGTGTGACTTTATTTCCTGTTTTCTTCCTCTATAATGGTACATGCTCTTGAAGTATCCGTGTCCGCTGTGATGTGTCTGCACCCAGAACAGGAGTGCTGGGATCATTATTATTGTTATGTCAGAGCTCCATCCGTGTATAATATTAATAATTATAATGATGATGATAATATTTATATTATTAATAACAATGTATGTCTGACTGGGTTCCGGAATGATGGGAGTTTGAAGGAAAAGCACTTATGGGAAGATGGGAAAATATCCTAATATGGAGGAAGTTCCCGGGTCTGTACACCCGCTGTGCCCATTATGAGGGGTTCTCACCATCCCTGTGCTGAGTTCCCGGGTCTGTACACCCGCTGTGCCCATTATGAGGGGTTCTCACCATCCCTGTGCTGAGTTCCCGGGTCTGTACACCCGCTGTGCCCATTATGAGGGGTTCTCACCATCCCTGTGCTGAGTTCCCGGGTCTGTACACCCGCTGTGCCCATTATGAGGGGTTCCCACCATCCCTGTGCTGAGTTCCCGGGTCTGTACACCCGCTGTGCCCATTATGAGGGGTTCTCACCATCCCTGTGCTGAGTTCCCGGGTCTATACACCCGCTGTGCCCATTATGAGGGGTTCTCACCATCCCTGTGCTGAGTTCCCGGGTCTGTACACCCGCTGTGCCCATTATGAGGGGTTCTCACCATCCCTGTGCTGAGTTCCCAGGTCTGTACACCCGCTGTGCCCATTATGAGGGGTTCCCACCATCCCTGTGCTGAGTTCCTGGGTCTGTACACCCGCTGTTCCCATTCCCTGTTGGATTTTTATTTATTTTACATGATGAAGAATGTAACACCCACAAGTGGGCAGGGACACCCCAATCCTCCAGGTGAACAGGGACAGAAGTAGGTATTATGGATTTTTTCTGTAATATATACAATCATTGCAGATAATTCATCGATCACTGAAAATTGATCACACCGGCTAAACTCTCAGGGGTATTTCTTGATCTCTTCGATTTCCTCTCCAGCCAATCACTGCCAGAACTAACCAGAATTGTTGTTGAAGTCACATCTCAGAGGTGATAATGTGCCTGCATCCTGCTATCCCAATCACCTGCCCTACGCCTTGCCGGCACCTTTAATCCAGCACATCATTGAGATCTGCCTGATCTGATCTATTATATTTCTATGGTCAGGACAGGCACTCCACTCAGTTCATTTTTTTGACTTTTCACTCATTTATAAAGCTAATTTGACAGATTCCTCCTATCATTGACTATCGATTAGGACATGGGTAGGGGGCACCACAGATTGGTAGATATCTCCCCAAGATGTTAGGCTGAGTTTCGGAGGTAAGGGCGGAGTCAGGATGAAGGGTTAGGTTCAGGGGTTAGGTTGATGATGAGTAAGATTGGGAGGTTAGGTTATGGCTCAGAGGACAGCGGCCCCTAAAAGTCACACATCTAGGTGTCCTGGAGTGGTAAGTAGAGTAGTAACTACAGCCTGGACACCAACCATTCTACGCCCCCAACATGTTTCACTCCACCCCCCGGAGCTTAGTCTTGGGTAATAATTTTAGGGTAACTAGTCAGGTTAAGGTGAAGGGTCAACCTAAGGTGAAGTGTTAGGTTTGGAAGGCTAGGTTATGGTAAATGGTTAGGTTTGGGCAAAGGGTTGAGGTAAAGGGTTAGGTTAGAATGTTGGGTTGAAGGGCCGAGCTGAGGTGAAGGGTTGGGTTAGAAGGTTTGGTTGAGAGGCTGAGTGGAGGTGAAGGGTTGGGTTAGAAGTTTGGGTTGAGGGGCTGGGTTGAGGTGAAGGGTTAGGTTAGAAGGTTGGGTTGAGGGGCCGGGTTGAGGTGAAGGGTTGGGTTAGAAGGTTGGGTTGAGGGGCTGGGTTGAGGTGTAGGATTAGGTTAAAATTTTGGGTTGAAGGGCCAGGTTGAGGTGAAGGGTTAGGTTAGAAGCTTGGGTTGAGGGACCGGGTTGAGGTGAAGGGTTAGATTAGAAGGTTGGGTTGAGGTGTCGGGTTGTGGTGAAGGGTTAGGTTAGAAGGTTGGGTTGAAGGGCCAAGCTGAGGTGAAGGGTTAGATTAGAAGGTTGGGTTGAGGGGCCGGGTTAGGTTAGAAGGTTGGGTTGAGGTGAAGGGTTAGGTTAGAAGGTTGGGTTGAGGTAAAGGGTTAGGTTAGAAGGTTGGGTTGAGGTGAAGGGTTGGGTTAGAAGGTTGGGTTGAGGTGAAGGGTTAGGTTAGAAGGTTGGGTTGAGGTGAAGTGTTAGGTTAGAAGGTTTGGTTGAGGTGAAGGGTTGGGTTAGAAGGTTGGGTTGAGGGGCTGGGTTGAGGTGAAGGGTTAGTTTAGAAGGTTGGGTTGAGGTGAAGTGTTAGGTTAGAAGGTTGGGTTGAGGTGAAGGGTTGGGTTAGAAGGTTGGGTTGAGGGGCTGGGTTGAGGTGAAGGGTTAGTTTAGAAGGTTGGGTTGAGGTGAAGGGTTGGGTTAGAAGGTTGGGTTGAGGTGAAGTGTTAGGTTAGAAGGTTGGGTTGAGGTGAAGGGTTGGGTTAGAAGGTTGGGTTGAGGGGCCGGGTTGAGGTGAAGGGTTGGGTTAGAAGGTTGGGTTGAGGGGCTGGGTTGAGGTGTAGGATTAGGTTAAAATTTTGGGTTGAAGAGCCGGGTTGAGGTGAAGGGTTAGGTTAGAAGCTTGGGTTGAGGGACCGGGTTAAGGTGAAGGGTTAGATTAGAAGGTTGGGTTGAGGGGTCGGGTTGTGGTGAAGGGTTAGGTTAGAAGGTTAGGTTGAAGGGCCGAGCTGAGGTGAAGGGTTAGATTAGAAGGTTGGGTTGAGGGGCCGGGTTGAGGTGAAGGGTTAGGTTAGAAGGTTGGGTTGAGGTGAAGGGTTAGGTTAGAAGGTTGGGTTGAGGTGAAGTGTTAGGTTAGAAGGTTGGGTTGAGGTGAAGGGTTGGGTTAGAAGGTTGGGTTGAGGGGCTGGGTTGAGGTGAAGGGTTAGGTTAGAAGGTTGGGTTGAGGTGAAGGGTTGGGTTAGAAGGTTGGGTTGAGAGGCTGGGTTGAGGTGAAGGGTTGGGTTAGAAGGTTGGGTTGAGGGGCTGGGTTGAGGTGAAGGGTTAGGTTAAAATTTTGGGTTGAGGAGCTGGGTTAATGTGATGGGTTAGGTTTGGGTTTTGGCGAAGGATTGGGTTGAGGTAGAAGGTTGAGTTTGGGGTTAGGTTTCGGTGAACTGTTAAGTAGGATGAGTATAGGGTTAGGTTTGGGGGTAGGTTCAGGTGAAAGGTTAGATTTGGAGTTTGTGGTTAGGGACAAAGGCCGATGTAAGAGTGAGTTTGGGGTTCAGAGATCAGGGATACATTTTAGGTTCTGAGTCAGGTGGAGGTGAAGGGTTGGGGCTGGAGGGTTTGGATGAGCTGGAAAGTAGGGTTAGGTTAGGAAGGTGAAGGGTTAGGTTGAGGTGAGGGGTTAGGATAGGTTGTGGGGCAGAAGTAAAGGGTGAGGATGGGGGGGTCAGGCCAAGATGAAGGTTTAGCTCACGGGATAGGTTGAGTTGAAGGGTTAGTTTTGTGGGTTGGGTTGTAGGCATGAAGTTTAGGAGGTTAGGTTATGGTCCAGAGGTCAGGATATTATTTAAAAGTTACAGGTCAGGTAGAGGTGAAGGGTTACGCTGGGGGTTTACACCTTTCATGTGAGAAATATAAAGTCTATCTTTGCTGATCTCCTTCTGGAAATACTATTGATGTGCTTGTTATGCTGGTCCTCTGGCTTCTTGATAAGTACACCCCACATTCTCCAAAAGTGATAAATATACCCCACATTCCACACTGTGATAAATATGCCCCACATTCTCCAGCGGTTTTTAGTACACCCCACATTCTCCATTTGCTTATGGTTGTGGTCTGTGTTCTCCATCTTTTGGAATGATCTCAGAGGTGGGTGAACAGATTCCATGCAGATTTCTATAATTATAGCCAACCCCGGTATCCTGGCATAATCCCCATTCAGTGTGTTGGTACACAGAGATATGAGGACAGATTGTGGGGGATCGGCCCCGATATCGGTGTACACAGCAAACCTCCCACCGTCTGCCGCCTCCGAAATCCATCTTCATATTGAGGAATTTGGTGACAATTCTGTGCTTACTTCTTATAAAGGTTTCGGTCCAATCAGCCGGTCATTGTTGGGCAAGTTTAGTACATCAGGTGAAGATGGTGCTGGTCACTGACAGGTTACTGGGGAACACCAGGGAGGGGCTCCTTTATGATTATAGACCCACTGGAATCTCTGCTTTCCAAATATCCAGAAAAAAAGGGAATTACATGGCTGAAATCCAGATATGTGAGCCGCTCTGCTTCCAAGGATAGTGAGATTCTGCTTAGCCAGCTTTGTGATCCCCTGTCAGGTCAGTGACCTCACTATTCTCTACTGAAATTAATACTTGTTAACTTGGTCACTGACATACCACTAGCCTGATACTGAGGTGTGGAACAGCCAATCCTTGCAGAGCTGCTGAAGAAAGGAGTGGGGGAGGGAATTAAAAAATAATGCATGTCTTAGGCTAGTGCATGAGATATGTAAATCACCTGTCACTCACAGCAAGGGGGAGGATTTGACAAAGTTTTTCTCTGTTTGTCGAGTTTTATCTCACTGAACAATAAAAGAGGATTGCTCAGAGATGGATTAACTCTGTTTGTTTCTTTCTTTCTTTCTTTCTTTCTTTCTTTCTTTCTTTCTTTCTTTCTTTCTTTCTTTCTTTCTTTCTTTCTTTCTTTCCACAACTAAATTAAGGCTCTTTTTTTCTTTTCTTTTCCTTTCTTTGTTTCCTTTCTTCCTTCATTCCTTTCCCTTTTCCCCTTCCCCTTCTGTCTCGTTTCTTTCCTTCCCTTACTTTCCTTCATTCTTTCTTTATTGTTCTTCTTTCCTTTTCTTCTTTTTTCCCTTTCCCCTTCCCCCCTTCTATCTTTCCTTCCCTTACTTTCCTTCCTTATTGTTCTTCCTTCCTTCCTTTCCATCCTTCCGTTCCTTCCTTATTTTCCTTATCTTTCTTTTCTTTTCTTCTTTCTTTCTTTCTTTCTTTCTTTATTTTTCTTTATATTTCTCTTTCTTTCTTTCTTTCTTTCTTTCTTTCTTTCTTTCTTTCTTTCTTTCTTTCCTTCTTTCTCTTTCTTTCTTTCTTTCTTTCTTTCTTTCCTTCTTTCTTTCTTTCTTTCTTTCTTTCTTTCTTTCTTTCTTTCTTTCTTTCTTTCTTTCTTTCTTTCTTTCTTTCTTTCTTTCTTTCTTTTTCTTTTTCTTTCTTTCTTTCTTTCTTTCTTTCTTTCCACAACTGATTTAAGGCTCTTTTTTTCTTTTCCTTTCTTTGTTTCCTTTCTTCCTTCATTCCTTTCCCTTTCCCCCTCCCCCTTCTGTCTCGTTTCTTTCCTTCCCTTACTTTCCTTCATTCTTTCTTTATTGTTCTTCCTTCCTTTCCTTCTTTTTTCCCTTTCCCCTTCCCCCTTCTGTCTTTCCTTCCCTTACTTTCCTTCCTTATTGTTCTTCCTTCCTTCCTTTCCATCCTTCCGTTCCTTCCTTATATTCCTTCATTCATTTCCTTTTCCCTTCCCCTTCCCTTTTCCCCCTTCTGTCTTTCGTTATTCCCTTCCCTTACTTTCCTTCCTTCTTTTTTTTATCGTTCTTCTCCCTTCCCTTCTTTTTCTCCTCCCCTCCCTCTCTCCCCCCCTCTCTCTCTCCCACCCCTTCCTCTCCACCCCTTCCTCTCCCCCCTCTCTCTCTCTCCCCCTCTCTCTCTCCCACCCCTTCTCTCCCCCCTCTCTCTCTCTCCCACCCCTTCCTCTCCCCCCTCTTTCTCCCTCCCCCCTCTCTCCCTCCCCCCTCTCTCTCTCCCACCCCTTCCTCTCCCCCTCTCTCTCTCTCCCCTCTCTCTCTCCCCCCCTTCCTCTCCCCCTCTCTCTCTCTCCCCCCTCTCTCTCTCCTCCCCTCCCTCCCTCCCTCTCTTCTTTCTTTCTTTCTTTCTTTCTCTCTCTCTCTCTCTCTCTCTCTCTCTCTCTCTCTCTCATTCTCTCTATCAGCGTTGCCAACCTCCTGCAGCATATTTTACTGACAAAACATGGCAACTTTACTGGCGGAGCACATTTTTTACTGGCAACTTGAGAAATTACAGAACTCCTATTGAAAAGTAACACAGAATATTTGAACAGTATAAACATGATATGGAAACACTGACAATACCTACAACAAAGTAATTTGCTTGATTTACACTTAAAAAGTCAACACAGCATGAAATCATCAGCCCCCCGATATTTACTGGCAGTTGTAAAAAAAATCACTGTTTACAAACTGTCAGCAGGGTTGCCAACCGCCAGTAAATTTACTATCTATCTATTTCATATCTATCTCTCTCTCTATCTTTCTATCGTTCTCTCTCTGTCTCTCTTGCCTGTTAATGATTGGACGGAGGGAACTGTTATCTCCAGGAGGGGATCACAGAGGCGTATGGAAGGTTCTGGAGTCCCGGGAGGAGGGAAGTTATTTCTGTAATAATTCACATGAGTTCTAATTACATGAACTTGTTTTGAAGATGAAGTGTAATATTGGAGTCTATGTGGTAACAGGCCGGAGATCGGAAAATAATTCCACGCTGATTCTCCGCCATCAATAGAAAATTATTATTTATTGTTTATAAGAAGTTTAGGGAGGTTTTTGTCGGGAGGTTGGATCCTTAAAAATGTAGACAAAAGAAAAGTGGAAAGGTCAACAAATGGGCAGAAATGATCCCCATCCCCCGACGCTAGGGTTGCCACCTGTCCGGGATTCACCCGGACAGGTCGGGTTTGGAATCATGCATCCGGTTTTCCAGACTGCCTGAAACCCGGACACATTATTCAGACTGGACTATGGCTTCCCAGCAGGGTTGCTGGCTGCAGTTGTGTGAGCTGAGAGTGTGTGTTACATTCTCTCTAACATTGCCCAAAGCCAGCACTAACAATCCCCCCCCCCCCCACATACAGACGGGAGAGGAGTGAGGGCTCGATCTGCACCTCTTCCTCCCCCCTACCCCTCTGTGTCTGCCCACACTCCAATCCCCGGCGCTGTGCCCTACAAAAGGGAAGTTGGGTGAGTGAGCTCACCATCCATCCCTGTCTGTGACTGCAGTCTCCCCCCTTCTCTCTCCTGCCTCTGAGTGAGTACACTAAGGCAAATCGGGGTTCTCAGAGCACCCCTTACATCAGAGATCCTTTTTACACCAGAGGCCACAGTGTTCCCCCTTATATCAGATTCCTTTCCGTACATCAGAGTGCTCAGTGTCCCCCCTATATTAGATTCCTCTCTGTACATCGGAGTGCTCAGTGTTCCCCTTATATCAGATTCCTCTCCATACATCAGAGTGCTCAGTGTTCCCCCTTATATCAGATTCCTCTCCGTACATCAGAGTGCTCAGTGTTCCCCCTTATATCAGATTCCTCTCCGTACATCAGAGTGCTCAGTGTCCCCCCCTATATCAGATTCCTCTCCGTACATCAGAGTTCTCAGAGTTCCCCCTTATATCAGATTCCTCTCCGTACATCAGAGTTCTCAGAGTTCCCCCTTATATCAGATTCCTCTCCGTACATCAGAGTGCTCAGTGTTCCCCCTTATATCAGATTCCTCTCCGTACATCAGAGTTCTCAGTGTTCCCCCCATATATCAGATTCCTCTCCATACATCAGAGTTCTCAGTGGTTCCCCCTTATATCAGATTCCTCTCAGTACATCAGAGTTCTCAGAGTTCCCCCTTATATCAGATTCCTCTCAGTACATCAGAGTGCTCAGTGTCCCCCCCTATATCAGATTCCTCTCCGTACATCAGAGTGCTCAGTGTTCCCCCTTATATCAGATTCCTCTCCGTACATCAGAGTTCTCAGAGTTCCCCTTATATCAGATTCCTCTCCGTACATCAGAGTTCTCAGAGTTCCCCCCTTATATCAGATTCCTCTCAGTACATCAGAGTGCTCAGTGTCCCCCCCTATATCAGATTCCTCTCCGTACATCAGAGTGCTCAGTGTCCCCCCTATATTAGATTCCTCTCTGTACATCGGAGTGCTCAGTGTTCCCCCTTATATCAGATTCCTCTCCATACATCAGAGTGCTCAGTGTTCCCCCTTATATCAGATTCCTCTCCGTACATCAGAGTGCTCAGTCTTCCCCTTATATCAGAGTCCTCTCCGTACATCAGAGTGCTCAGTGTCCCCATCTATATCAGATTCCTCTCCGTACATCAGAGTTCTCAGTGTTCCCCCTTAGATCAGGTTTGAAACAGAAGAGATTCCCCTAGCGGACTTTAAAGGCACATTTAAGAAAAATATTTAGAGAAGTATATAGAGTAGATAACAATTTATTAATAAACAAAAAGTAATCAAATACATCACATAATCACATAGTTAAAAACAAGGAATGCAGTTCCATAAATACAAAGACAAATGATACCAATACATTTGCACCCGACGCGTTTCGGAGTTACTTATGCCTCCTTCTTCAGGGGTGATTGTAGGGTTTGCAACAAGAATTTTCTATATGGGAAATAGTATGTATAACATAAACATAGTAAGTATACAGTGAAAAGATCATAAAGAACAACCTCTATAGTTGTAAGGATCTGTATATATATACATACATTTTTCTGTTTACACTTACATTGGTATCTATGGGTATAGATTATGCATTCCAAGACGAATTTAAAAGAACATAGAGGTATTGACGTGCTGCCCATCGGACGCGTTCCCTGTTCGTAATGTGTGGAGCCTTAGTAAGGTATAACAGCAGTATTCACAGAACCACTATCGAGGTGGAAGTGTAAAATGATTTTATTCTTCCTTCCAATGGGAAGGAGGGCCCAATGTAAACGGGCGTATGGCAGTTTTAGACCTGAGATCACACTGGGGCCAAATGTGTATCCTGTAAATCATGAAGATATATACATATATGTAAGAATGTATGTGCGTATGGATAGCCAAAGTAATACATGGAAAATCCAAAAATGTATCCTACCTGGTCCGCCTAAAATTATAGAGCACAGTAGCTGATGGTGAGTATAGATCAAGTGTGGTCAAATAGCTGGAAAGTCAACATGGAAATGAGAGGTAAATTAGAACCCTGATTTATGAAAAAACAGGGGGGAACAAAAGAGGGGGAGAGGAAAAAGAAGTAGGGAGGGGAGGGGGGGGGGGGGAAAGGGGGGGAAAAAAGGGGGGGGGGAAAGGGGGGAGAAAAGGGGAAATGGGATGGGGGGAGGAAGGGTGAGCGGGGGGGGGGGGAAGGGGAAAAAAGGTTAGGGAGAGGGGGGGGGGGGGGAAGAAGATAGAAAAAGAGGGGAAGAAAAAGGAGGAAAGAGGGGAACAAGAGGGGGGGGAGAGAAGAAACAGAAAGAAAGAAAGGGTAAGTAAAGAGACAGAAAAAAGAACAAAGGAGAAGTGTAAGGCCTCCAAATAGCATGAATGGCTAGTAGTTTTAATAAAGGACACTAGATAATTGGATGTATTATAAAAGAAAGGGTGAACCCCAGAAACATAGCAGATAGCAAATAGAGCAAGTGAAACATGAAGGACAACAGGCAGGATTTGTAGTCAATGGTTCCAATATAGGAGTCATGTCAATAGTATGTAATAGGTTACTAACCAAGTGTTGCAGCACCTCACACCAAAAGCGTCCTGTCAGCAGCAGATGACGCCTGGTGTGGCTAGAGCCGGATATATAAAGCCCTCCCCGCCTATCAGCTGCTGATGGAGAAGCATCAACAGCTGATTGTGGTGAGGGAGGGCGGAAAACACTGTGGCTGGCCCCCCGGGTGGAGCGCGCCGCCGCCAGGCATCCACAGCGCATGCGGACGCATACGACGTGAGGCGTGGCCACGCCTACTGCACCCGCCGGCACGTCTAGCTTCCCCAGCGGACTGCGCATGTCCGTTGGGGTCGCAAGATGGAGGACAGATGATTCTGTACCTCACACAGCGCCACCATGAGTCCAAGCTTTGCTCAGGCGGCTCTTTTCGTGCCGGGCGGATCACAGGTCATGTAGTAGGACAAATAGGAAAAGAGCATATGTAATATGCAACTAAAGAAAGAATACAGTGCCAAATCTTATTGCTGTAACAGGGAAACGGGGCCGATGGACAGTGCAATACAGGTTGGGAGGGCAATCTGATGGAGGAAAACCTCGCAAAACATAACAAAACAGTACAATAATCGCATACAGATATTGAAAGTATAATTCAAGGGCATGTTATACAAATAGAGTAACATCAGATATATATGCATATCATTTAGACATCGGTAACCTCAAGTATCATACAGTATACAAGATATAAAGCAGCATTTCAATACATGACCTAGAGTGACATAGTAAATAGTATAGGGACTGTGTGTCCCATAATATGTGAGCCAAAGGGAAGGGGGGGGGGGGGAAGGAAAGAGGGGGGGGGAAGGGGAGTAAAGGAAGGGGGAGGGGAGGGGGGGGGGGAGAAGAGGAGGGGGAAAAAAAAGGCCAATAATATAGCCCCCCATGTTTGGTAATGATAATAGATGGAGTAAGAGTAGTTGACTGGTCCATAGTGCCACCCCAAACCCGTCGTTGGGGTGGTTCTATGGAGTGGTCCTCCCTATTGCTCTCTACCACCAGATGAGAAGCCTTCGAGGAAGGGTTTAAACCAAATGGTTTCATTTAGGCCTGGGGGTTCGGTGGCGACCGACTTCCCACGTACACCAGTATTCTATGCCTTGCCCAAAGTCCATAAAGACATAAAAAACCCCCCCGGTAGACCGATCATCTCCGGT
>JBBDGP010005727.1:0-49252 GCA_037952835.1 Lithobates septentrionalis | reverse complement strand
AGAATAGGGGTGGGCATAGAATGGGGGAGCATAGAATGGGGGGGGGCATAAAATGGGGGAGCATAGAATAGGGGGGCATAGAATAGGGGGAATAGAATGGGGGGGCATAGAATGGGGGAGCATAGAATGGGGGGCATAGAATGGGGGGGCATAGAGTGGGGGAGCATAGAATAGGGGGGCATAGAATGGGGGGGGCATAAAATGGGGGGCATAGAATGGGGGCATAGAATAGGGGGGCATAGAATGGGGGGCATAGAATAGGGGGGCATAGAATGGGGGGCATAGAAGGGGGGGCATAGAATGGGGGCATAGAATAGGGGGCATAGAATGGGGGGCATAGAAGGGGGGCATAGAATGGGGGGCATAGAAGGGGGGGCATAGAATGGGGGGCATAGAATAGGGGGGGCATAGAATGGGGGGCATAGAATAGGGGGGGCATAGAATAGGGGGGGCATAGAATAGGGGGCATAGAAGGGGGGGGCATAGAATAGGGGGGGCATAGAATAGGGGGGGCATAGAATGGGGGAGCATAGAATAGGGGGGCATAGAAGGGGGGGCATACAATTAATATTTGCCCGGAGGTGGGCTTTACCAATAAACCTGTCCTGGGGGGACAATGCGGCTCCTCCATAGACACGGTGCAGTGGGTGGGGCAGGAAGTTTCTGGCAGGATCACAGGTCACAATAAAGGGGAAAAATAATCAAATAATAATATATCTAAATAAAATAATTGATAGAAAAATATAATAATACATAAATAGTAATAAAGTTAAATCCAATAAATGAGATAATAATAATTATAGTCGCTGATACCGCTATTCCCCCGAATACTGAAGAAAATGCTCCGATATCTGAAATCAATCCATTTTCCGATGATGGATTGAACAGAGCTCCGTGAGATGATCAAAGCTTGGGAGATTTTTTTATAACGTAACCCTGCTTTATACTTCTCCACAACTTTATCCCTGACCTGTCTGGTGTGTTCCTTGGCCTTCATGATGCTTTTTGTTCACTAAGGTTCTCTAACAAACCTCTGAGGGCTTCACAGAACAGCTGTATTTGTGGAGAATTTCAAGGGGTGTGAATACTTTTTCCAGGCACTGTATATCGGTGTGGATGGTATATATATTGGTGTGGATGGTATATATCGGTGTGGATGGTATATATATTGGTGTGGATGGTATATATTGGTGTGGATGGTATATATATTGGTGTGGATGGTATATATCGGTGTGGATGGTATATATTGGTGTAGATGGTATATATTGGTGTAGATGGTATATATTGGTGTGGATGGTATATATTGGTGTGGATGGTATATATATTGGTGTGGATGGTATATATTGGTGTGGATGGTATATATATTGGTGTGGATGGTATATATTGGTGTGGATGGTATATATATTGGTGTGGATGGTATATATATTGGTGTGGATGGTATATATCGGTGTGGATGGTATATATATCGGTGTGGATGGTATATATTGGTGTGGATGGTATATATCGGTGTGGATGGTATATATCGGTGTGGATGGTATATATTGGTGTAGATGGTATATATCGGTGTGGATGGTATATATATTGGTGTGGATGGTATATATTGGTGTGGATGGTATATATTGGTGTGGATGGTATATATTGGTGTGGATGGTATATACACTACCGTTCAAAAGTTTGGGGTCACCCAAACAATTTTGTGTTTTCCATGAAAAGTCACACTTATTCACCACCATACGTTGTGAAATGAATAGAAAATAGAGTCAAGACATTGACAAGGTTAGAAATAATGATTTGTATTTGAAATAACATTGTTTTTACATCAAACTTTGCTTTCATCAAAGAATCCTCCTTTTGCAGCAATTACAGCATTGCACACCTTTGGCATTCTAGCTGTTAATTTATTGAGGTAAGCTGGAGAAATTGCACCCCACGCTTCTAGAAGCAGCTCCCACAAGTTGGATTGGTTGGATGGGCACTTCTGGCGTACCATACGGTCAAGCTGCTCCCACAACAGCTCAATGGGGTTCAGATCTGGTGACTGTGCTGGCCACTCCATTACCGATAGAATACCAGCTGCCTGCTTCTGCTGTAAATAGTTCTTGCACAATTTGGAGGTGTGTTTAGGGTCATTGTCCTGTTGTAGGATGAAATTGGCTCCAATCAAGCGCTGTCCACTGGGTATGGCATGGCGTTGCAAAATGGAGTGATAGCCTTCCTTATTCAGAATCCCTTTTACCCTGTACAAAGCTCCCACCTTACCAGCACCAAAGCAACCCCAGACCATCACATTACCTCCACCATGCTTAACAGATGGCGTCAGGCATTCTTCCAGCATCTTTTCATTTGTTCTGCGTCTCACAAACGTTCTTCTTTGTGATCCAAACACCTCAAACTTGGATTCATCCGTCCACAACACTTTTTTCCAGTCTTCCTCTGTCCAATGTCTGTGTTCTTTTGCCCATCTTAATCTTTTTCTTTTATTGGCCAGTCTCAGATATGGCTTTTTCTTTGCCACTCTGCCCTGAAGCCCAAAATCCCGCAGCCGCCTCTTCACTGTAGATGTTGACACTGGTGTTTTGCGGGTACTATTTAATGAAGATGCCAGTTGGGGACCTGTGAGGCGTCTGTTTCTCAAACTAGAGACTCTAATGTGCTTATCTTCTTGCTTAGTTGTGCAACGCGGCCTCCACTTCTTTTTCTACTCTGGTTAGAGCCTGTTTGTGCTGTCCTCTGAAGGGAGTAGTACACACCGTTGTAGGAAATCTTCAATTTCTTTGCAATTTCTCGCATGGAATAGCCTTCATTTCTAAGAACAAGAATAGACTGTCGAGTTTCAGATGAAAGTTCTCTTTTTCTGGCCATTTTGAGCGTTTAATTGACCCCACAAATGTGATGCTCCAGAAACTCAATCTGCTCACAGGAAGGTCAGTTTTGTAGCTTCTGGAAGGAGCTAGACTGTTTTTAGATGTGTGAACATGATTGCACAAGGGTTTGCTAATCATCAATTAGCCTTCTGAGCCAATGAGCAAACACATTGTACCATTAGAACACTGGAGTGATAGTTGCTGGAAATGGGCCTCTATACACCTATGTAGATATTGCACCAAAAACTAGACATTTGCAGTTAGAATAGTCATTTACCACATTAGCAATGTATAGAGTATATTTGTTTAAAGTTAGGACTAGTTTAAAGTTAGCTTCATTTAAAAGTACAGTGCTTTTCCTTCAAAAATAAGGACATTTCAATGTGACCCCAAACTTTTGAACGGTAGTGTATATGGTGTGGATGGTATATATTGGTGTGGATGGTATATAGATTGGTGTAGATGGTATATATTGGTGTGGATGGTATATATATTGGTGTGGATGGTATATATATTGGTGTGGATGGTATATATCGGTGTGGATGGTATATAGATTGGTGTAGATGGTATATATCGGTGTGGATGGTATATATATTGGTGTGGATGGTATATATCGGTGTGGATGGTATATATATTGGTGTAGATGGTATATATTGGTGTAGATGGTATATATCGGTGTGGATGGTATATATTGGTGTGGATGGTATATATATATATATTTATGGGAGTGTCATATGTCTCCGGTGGGAAGTACTAATTATAGGACAATGGTCTCTAGTGAGAAGCAGGAAGAGGAAGTGGAAGAGGAAGTGGAAGAGGAAGTGAAAGAGGAAGTGGAAGAGGAAGTGGAAGACAGAATCCCCTTTTCTCTAAATAAGTTCACATCAGAGTCTCTCAGGACGACCTCCGGGGGACATCCGCAGCCGGAATCTATGATGTCATCGCCTTCTGCTCCCCTCCCCCCTCTATACATCCCAGCAGGAAATCATCATCTCCTATAGAAGTTTTCCTGAATAAGAAGTTGGGATCAGGAGGACAATGCAATCTGCTGAGCCGGAACCCCCCCCCCCCCTACACTGGGATCCGGAGCCGTCCAATCACATGAGGGGTGATGACATCACAGGCAGTAATATTGCTGAGAAGACATTTCATCATCCCTCATAATGTCTCTGATCTGCATTCCTTTTATCCGGATTTATTTCCTTTTTTCTCACCTGGTGATCCTGCCAGTAACTCACTTCCTGTCCTCTCTGTATTGTGTCTCTGGAGGAAGAATGTTGTCCCCCCAGGGCAGGACTACAGAACACCTCCCCTCCCCCTCCTCTATATAACACAGGGACATCAAATATACCCCCCCATTCCTCTCCACATCCCTAAAATATTTAGACTCCTTCTTCTCACCTCATCGGCAGCACAGCTTATGCACGAGCAGAGCACGGAAAATTGTCACTGCTTTCTGACCATGCCTGGAAGTCTACAGGGGGGTCACCAGTTCCTGGCAGTCTGCGGGGGGGTCACCAGTGCCTGGCAGTCTGCGGGGGGGTCACCAGTGCCTGGCAGTCTGCGGGGGGGTCACCAGTGCCTGGCAGTCTGCGGGGGGGTCACCAGTGCCTGGCAGTCTGCGGGGGGGTCACCAGTGCCTGGCAGTCTGCGGGGGGGTCACCAGTGCCTGGCAGTCTGCGGGGGGGTCACCAGTGCCTGGCAGTCTGCGGGGGGGTCACCAGTTCCTGGCAGTCTGCGGGGGGTCACCAGTTCCTGGCAGTCTGCGGGGGGGTCACCAGTGCCTGGCAGTCTGCAGGGGGGTCACCAGTGCCTGGCAGTCTGCGGGGGGGTCACCAGTGCCTGGCAGTCGGATGATCTGCAGGACAGGATTGTTTTACAGCAGCTTTTCTGTTTCCAGAGGCGACCTGCCGAGTGATGAACTACAAGTCCCAGAAGCCCCTGGAGCCCCCCAGGCCTGATATAGAACTGCGGCAGATTTAGTCTTCATGTCTCGGAGGGGATTTTGGAGGAGGACAAATGGAAGATTTATAGTTTCCGGTTCTTCTGGAAATCTCTCATCTCTCAGACTTTTCCCACCGCCCCCCGAAGATGTCTGCTTCTCAACCCCCATCCCCCTCCCTGAAGATGTTTGCTTCTCAACCCCCATCCCCCCCCGAAGATGTCTGCTTCTCAACCCCCATCCCCCCCTGAAGATGTTTGCTTCTCAACCCCCATCCCCCCCCGAAGATGTCTGCTTCTCAACCCCCATCCCCCCCCTGAAGATGTCTGCTTCTCAACCCCCATCCCCCCCTGAAGATGTTTGCTTCTCAACCCCCATCCCCCCCTGAAGATGTTTGCTTCTCAACCCCCATCCCCCCCTGAAGATGTTTGCTTCTCAACCCCCATCCCCCCCTGAAGATGTCTGCTTCTCAACCCCCATCCCCCCCCTGAAGATGTCTGCTTCTCAACCCCCATCCCCCCCCTGAAGATGTTTGCTTCTCAACCCCCATCCCCCCCCTGAAGATGTTTGCTTCTCAACCCCCATCCCCCCCCTGAAGATGTTTGCTTCTCAACCCCCATCCCCCCTGAAGATGTTTGCTTCTCAACCCCCATCCCCCCCGAAGATGTCTGCTTCTCAACCCCCATCCCCCCCCCTGAAGATGTCTGCTTCTCAACCCCCATCCCCCCCTGAAGATGTTTGCTTCTCAACCCCCATCCCCCCCCCGAAGATGTCTGCTTCTCAACCCCCATCCCCCCCCGAAGATGTCTGCTTCTCAACCCCCATCCCCCCCCTGAAGATGTTTGCTTCTCAACCCCCATCCCCCCCGAAGATGTCTGCTTCTCAACCCCCATCCCCCCCCTGAAGATGTCTGCTTCTCAACCCCCATCCCCCCCCTGAAGATGTTTGCTTCTCAACCCCCATCCCCCCCTGAAGATGTTTGCTTCTCAACCCCCATCCCCCCCCTGAAGATGTTTGCTTCTCAACCCCCATCCCCCCCTGAAGATGTTTGCTTCTCAACCCCCATCCCCCCCTGAAGATGTTTGCTTCTCAACCCCCATCCCCCCCCCTGAAGATGTCTGCTTCTCACCCCCCATCCCCCTCCCTGAAGATGTCTGCTTCTCACCCCCCATCCCCCCCCTGAAGATGTCTGCTTCTCACCCCCCATCCCCCCCCGAAGATGTCTGCTTCTCACCCCCCATCCCCCCCCAAAGATGTCTGCTTCTCACCCCCCATCCCCCCCCTGAAGATGTCTGCTTCTCACCCCCCATCCCCCCCCCAAAGATGTTTGCTTCTCACCCCCCATCCCCCCCGAAGATGTCTGCTTCTCACCCCCCATCCCTCCCCTGAAGATGTCTGCTTCTCACCCCCCATCCCCCCCTGAAGATGTCTGCTTCTCACCCCCCATCCCCCCCCGAAGATGTCTGCTTCTCACCCCCCATCCCTCCCCTGAAGATGTCTGCTTCTCACCCCCCATCCCCCCCTGAAGATGTCTGCTTCTCACCCCCATCCCCCCCGAAGATGTCTGCTTCTCACCCCCCATCCCTCCCCTGAAGATGTCTGCTTCTCACCCCCATCCCCCCCCGAAGATGTCTGCTTCTCACCCCCCATCCCTCCCCTGAAGATGTCTGCTTCTCAACCCCCATCCCCCCCCCCACTGCCTCCGAGCAAGTCAGATCCTATTCATTATCCGGTCCTTATGACGTCTTCAAGGAAATTTCTAAAATGCCGATCTGCCTGGCTGCCCCGTCACTGTCTGAGCCGCATTAAGGCAGAACTCCGGCCACAAAAACATTAATTCCAAAATTCCCCCAATAGCTGCAAAAAGGAGATAAATCCGCCAAATGTCTCCGCAAACCCAGATATTACCACGTAAAAGTATCAGTGACGTCATCATGCTGTACACAGCAGAGCGCCGAGCTGTGGGAGGGGACTTGGTAGGCTCCACCCACTAAAGAAAACTACAGGATGGGGCAGAGACAAGACCAGTCCTCCTGCACAAGGCTAGGGAGCAGAGCTGTGGGAGGGGCTCTGCAGGCACCACCCACTACAGGAGGGGCGGAGACAGGGAGAGAGATTAGCAGTGGGCTGTCTTTATTACAGGAAGTCTCACACTGGATGACGGCACAGATCTGGGAGGAGTCACACGACCCATTTATGATGAATGGATGATTTATGATGAATAGATTTATGATGAATGGATTTATGATGAATGAATTTATGATGAATGGAGGATTTATGATGAATGGATTTATGATGAATGGATTTATGATGAATGGAGGATTTATGATGAATGGATGATTTATGGTGAATGGATTTATGATGAATGGATTTATGATGAATGGAGGATTAATGATGAATGGAGGATTTATGATGAATGGATGATTTGTGATGAATGGATTTATGATGAATGGATTTATGATGAATGGATGATTTATGGTGAATGGAGGATTTATGATGAATGGAGGATTTATGATGAATGGATTTATGATGAATGGATTTATGATGAATGGAGGATTTATGATGAATGGATTTATGATGAATGGATGATTTATGATGAATGGAGGATTTATGATGAATGGATTTATGATGAATGGATGATTTATGGTGAATGGAGGATTTATGATGAATGGATTTATGATGAATGGATGATTTATGATGAATGGATGATTTATGATGAATGGATGATTTATGATGAATGGATGATTTATGATGAATGGATTTATGATGAATGGAGGATTTATGATGAATGGAGGATTTATGATGAATGGATGATTTATGATGAATGGAGGATTTATGATGAATGGATGATTTATGATGAATGGAGGATTTATGATGAATGGATTTATGGTGAATGGATGATTTATGGTGAATGGAGGATTTATGTTGAATGGATGATTTATGGTGAATGGATTTATGATGAATGGAGGATTTATGATGAATGGAGGATTTATGGTGAATGGATGATTTATGATGAATGGATGATTTATGATGAATGGAGGATTTATGATGAATGGATTTATGATGAATGGATGATTTATGATGAATGGAGGATTTATGATGAATGGATTTATGATGAATGGATGATTTATGGTGAATGGATTTATGATGAATGGATTTATGATGAATGGATTTATGATGAATGGATGATTTATGATGAATGGAGGATTTATGATGAATGGATTTATGATGAATGGATGATTTATGGTGAATGGAGGATTTATGGTGAATGGATTTATGATGAATGGATTTATGATGAATGGAGGATTTATGGTGAATGGAGGATTTATGATGAATGGATTTATGATGAATGGAGGATTTATGATGAATGGATGATTTATGGTGAATGGATGATGTATGATGAATGGATGATTTATGATGAATGGATGATTTATGATGAATGGATGATTTATGATGAATGGATTTATGATGAATGGATGATTTATGATGAATGGAGGATTTATGATGAATGGATTTATGATGAATGGATTTATGATGAATGGAGGATTTATGGTGAATGGAGGATTTATGATGAATGGATTTATGATGAATGGAGGATTTATGATGAATGGATGATTTATGGTGAATGGATGATGTATGATGAATGGATGATTTATGATGAATGGATGATTTATGATGAATGGATGATTTATGATGAATGGATTTATGATGAATGGAGGATTTATGATGAATAGATTTATGATGAATGGATGATTTATGATGAATGGATGATTTGTGATGAATGGAGGATTTATGATGAATGGAGGATTTATGATGAATGGATGATTTGTGATGAATGGATGATTTATGATGAATGGAGGATTTATGATGAATGGAGGATTTATGATGAATGAGGATTTATGATGAATAGATGTATGATGAATGGAGGATTTATGATGAATGGATGATTTATGATGAATGGATGATTTATGGTGAATAGATTTATCATGAATGGATTTATGATGAATGGAGGATTTATGATGAATGGATGATTTATGATGAATGGATGATTTATGGTGAATGGAGGATTTATGATGAATGGATTTATGATGAATGGAGGATTTATGATGAATGGATTTATGATGAATGGAGGATTTATGATGAATGGATGATTTATGGTGAATGGATGATTTATGGTGAATGGAGGATTTATGATGAATGGATTTATGATGAATGGATTTATGATGAATGGATGATTTATGGTGAATGGAGGATTTATGATGAATGGAGGATTTATGGTGAATGGAGGATTTATGATGAATGGAGGATTTATGGTGAATGGATTTATGATGAATGGATGATTTATGGTGAATGGATGATTTATGGTGAATGGAGGATTTATGTTGAATGGATGATTTATGGTGAATGGAGGATTTATGATGAATGGATGATTTATGATGAATGGAGGATTTATGATGAATGGATTTATGATGAATGGATGATTTATGATGAATGGAGGATTTATGATGAATGGATTTATGATGAATGGATGATTTATGGTGAATGGAGGATTTATGGTGAATGGATTTATGATGAATGGATTTATGATGAATGGAGGATTTATGATGAATGGATGATTTATGGTGAATGGATGATGTATGATGAATGGATGATTTATGATGAATGGATGATTTATGATGAATGGATTTATGATGAATGGATTTATGATGAATGGAGGATTTATGATGAATGGAGGATTTATGATGAATAGATTTATGATGAATGGAGGATTTATGATGAATGGATGATTTGTGATGAATAGATGATTTATGATGAATGGAGGATTTATGATGAATGGATTTATGGTGAATGGATTTATGATGAATGGAGGATTTATGATGAATGGAGGATTTATGATGAATGGATGATTTATGGTGAATAGATTTATCATGAATGGATTTATGATGAATGGAGGATTTATGATGAATGGATGATTTATGATGAATGGATGATTTATGGTGAATGGAGGATTTATGGTGAATGGAGGATTTATGATGAATGGATTTATGATGAATGGAGGATTTATGATGAATGGATTTATGATGAATGGATGATTTATGGTGAATGGAGGATTTATGATGAATGGAGGATTTATGATGAATGGAGGATTTATGTTGAATGGATTTATGATGAATGGATGATTTATGGTGAATGGATGATTTATGATGAATGGATGATTTATGGTGAATGGATGATTTATGATGAATGGATGATTTATGATGAATGGAGGATTTATGATGAATGGATGATTTATGATGAATGGAGGATTTATGATGAATGGATGATTTATGGTGAATGGAGAATTTATGATGAATGGAGGATTTATGTTGAATGGATTTATGATGAATGGATGATTTATGGTGAATGGATGATTTATGATGAATGGATTTATGATGAATGGAGGATTTATGATGAATGGATGATTTATGGTGAATGGATGATTTATGATGAATGGATTTATGATGAATGGATGATTTATGATGAATGGATTTATGATGAATGGAGGATTTATGATGAATGGATGATTTATGGTGAATGGATGATTTATGGTGAATGGATTTATGATGAATGGATGATTTATGATGAATGGAGGATTTATGGTGAATGGATGATTTATGATGAATGGATGATTTATGATGAATGGATTTATGATGAATGGATGATTTATGGTGAATGGATTTATGATGAATGGAGGATTTATGATGAATGGATGATTTATGGTGAATGGATGATTTATGGTGAATGGATGATTTATGATGAATGGATGATTTATGGTGAATGGATGATTTATGATGAATGGAGGATTTATGATGAATGGAGGATTTATGGTGAATGGATGATTTATGATGAATGGATGATTTATGATGAATGGATGATTTATGGTGAATGGATGATTTATGGTGAATGGAGGATTTATGATGAATGGATGATTTATGATGAATGGATTTATGATGAATGGAGGATTTATGATGAATGGATGATTTATGATGAATGGATGATTTATGATGAATGGATGATTTATGGTGAATGGATTTATGATGAATGGATGATTTATGATGAATGGATGATTTATGATGAATGGATGATTTATGGTGAATGGATTTATGATGAATGGAGGATTTATGATGAATGGATGATTTATGGTGAATGGATTTATGATGAATGGATTTATGATGAATGGAGGATTTATGGTGAATGGATTTATGATGAATGGAGGATTTATGATGAATGGATTTATGATGAATGGAGGATTTATGATGAATGGAGGATTTATGATGAATGGAGGATTTATGGTGAATGGATTTATGATGAATGGAGGATTTATGGTGAATGGATTTATGATGAATGGAGGATTTATGATGAATGGATTTATGATGAATGGAGGATTTATGATGAATGGAGGATTTATGGTGAATGGATGATTTATGGTGAATGGATTTATGATGAATGGATTTATGATGAATGGATGATTTATGGTGAATGGATTTATGATGAATGGAGGATTAATGATGAATGGAGGATTTATGATGAATGGAGGATTTATGATGAATGGATTTATGATGAATGGAGGATTTATGATGAATGGATTTATGGTGAATGGATGATTTATGGTGAATGGATGATTTATGATGAATGGATGATTTATGGTGAATGGATTTATGATGAATGGAGGATTAATGATGAATGGAGGATTTATGATGAATGGAGGATTTATGATGAATGGATTTATGATGAATGGAGGATTTATGATGAATGGATGATTTATGATGAATGGATTTATGGTGAATGGATTTAGAGGATATTTGCTTTGTTCAGATTTAATGTCTGTCCTATAAGCTGTGCACCAGATCAGGTGTATATATATATACTGTACATGATCTGACACTTCTGGGGGGTGGGGGTGGGGGGGGCACATGGATCCCGCCGGGGACTCGCTTCCTCTTACACACATCAGAATTCGATCGGCGGGTGTCGGGTACTCCATGTCCTCTGACATTCACCACGAGGTCCCCGCAGAGCCCCTCCCCCCCGGTCACCACTGACATGTCCCCCGGCGTTTCTTCCGGGTTCGCAGGCTCTGGCGCTGTGAGTGGGCGGAGCCGTGATGATGTCACTGCCGCGCATGCACTGCGGGAACCCTCCATCCCGGGAAGAAGTTCTGAAGTTCCGGCAGATAGGCTGGACCCTCAGAGCGCCGTCATCATCCGGGGCGATCGTCTCGGAGATATTCATTCTCCCTTATTATGGGATTTCTTATAGACTCACCTGGAGGTAAAAATCACCAAGCGGGCAACACAACCGCTTTAACCCTTTGATCGCCCCTTCCCAGCCGCTGTCATTAGTACAGTGACAGTGTATAGTATTATCACTCATCTCTGTATTCGTGTCGCCGATTCCCACAAAGTGTCAGTTAGTGTCAGATTGTCCCCCGCAATATCGCAGTCCCGCTATAAGTCGCCATTATTATTATAAAATAAAAATATCCCATCGTTTGTACACAGAACACACTTATTGGGAATACAGAATACAGATTGGCCAACATTTTGCAAGAAATTAGATTTTTTTTTTAATTGGATGTTTTATTGCAGAAAGTAAAAAATGATTTTATTTCAAATTGACGCTCTTTTATGTTTATAGCGCAATAGATGATAAAATACCACCAAAAGAAATCTCTATTTGGGAAATTTTATTTCTGTACAACATCACATGACCGCGCAATTGTCAGTTAAAGTACCGCACTGCCGTATCACAAGAAATGGCCTGGTCACGAAGGGGGGTAAATCTTCCAGAGTGGGGAGAGGTTAAAGGGGTTGTAAAGGTATTTTTTTTTCTTTTTAAATAACAAACATGTTATACTTACCTCCACTGTGCAGCTCGTTTGGCACAGAGTGGCCCCGAACCTCCTCCTCTGGGGTCCCTCGGCCTCCTCCTCTGGGGTCCCTCGGCCTCCTCCTCTGCGGTCCCTCGGCCTCCTCCTCTGCGGTCCCTCGGCCTCCTCTTCTGGGGTCCCTCGGCCTCCTCTTCTGGGGTCCCTCGGCCTCCTCTTCTGGGGTCCCTCGGCCTCCTCCTCTGGGGTCCCTCGGCCTCCTCCTCTGGGGTCCCTCGGCCTCCTCTTCTGGGGTCCCTCGGCCTCCTCCTCTGCGGTCCCTCGGCCTCCTCTTCTGGGGTCCCTCGGCCTCCTCTTCTGGGGTCCCTCGGCCTCCTCCTCTGCGGTCCCTCGGCCTCCTCCTCTGCGGTCCCTCGGCCTCCTCTTCTGCGGTCCCTCGGCCTCCTCCTCTGGGGTCCCTCAGCCTCCTCCTCTGCGGTCCCTCGGCCTCCTCCTCTGGGGTCCCTCGGCCTCCTCCTCTGCGGTCCCTCGGCCTCCTCCTCTGGGGTCCCTCGGCCTCCTCCTCTGCGGTCCCTCGGCCTCCTCCTCTGCGGTCCCTCGGCCTCCTCCTCTGCGGTCCCTCGGCCTCCTCCTCTGCGGTCCCTCGGCCTCCTCTTCTGGGATCCCTCGGCCTCCTCCTCTGGGGTCCCTCGGCCTCCTCCTCTGGGGTCCCTCGGCCTCCTCCTCTGCGGTCCCTCAGCCTCCTCCTCTGGGGTCCCTCGGCCTCCTCTTCTGCGGTCCCTCGGCCTCCTCTTCTGCGGTCCCTCGGCCTCCTCCTCTGCGGTCCCTCGGCCTCCTCTTCTGGGATCCCTCGGCCTCCTCCTCTGGGGTCCCTCGGCCTCCTCCTCTGGGGTCCCTCGGCCTCCTCCTCTGGGGTCCCTCGGCCTCCTCCTCTGCGGTCCCTCGGCCTCCTCCTCTGCGGTCCCTCGGCCTCCTCTTCTGCGGTCCCTCGGCCTCCTCCTCTGCGGTCCCTCGGCCTCCTCTTCTGCGGTCCCTCGGCCTCCTCCTCTGCGGTCCCTCGGCCTCCTCTTCTGGGATCCCTCGGCCTCCTCCTCTGCGGTCCCTCGGCCTCCTCCTCTGCGGTCCCTCGGCCTCCTCTTCTGCGGTCCCTCGGCCTCCTCCTCTGCGGTCCCTCGGCCTCCTCTTCTGCGGTCCCTCGGCCTCCTCTTCTGCGGTCCCTCGGCCTCCTCCTCTGCGGTCCCTCGGCCTCCTCTTCTGGGATCCCTCGGCCTCCTCCTCTGGGGTCCCTCGGCCTCCTCCTCTGGGGTCCCTCGGCCTCCTCCTCTGCTGTCCCTCGGCCTCCTCCTCTGCGGTCCCTCGGCCTCCTCTTCTGCGGTCCCTCGGCCTCCTCCTCTGCGGTCCCTCGGCCTCCTCTTCTGCGGTCCCTCGGCCTCCTCCTCTGCGGTCCCTCGGCCTCCTCTTCTGCGGTCCCTCGGCCTCCTCCTCTGCGGTCCCTCGGCCTCCTCTTCTGGGATCCCTCGGCCTCCTCTTCTGCGGTCCCTCGGCCTCCTCCTCTGCGGTCCCTCGGCCTCCTCTTCTGGGATCCCTCGGCCTCCTCCTCTGGGGTCCCTCGGCCTCCTCCTCTGGGGTCCCTCGGCCTCCTCTTCTGGGATCCCTCGGCCTCCTCCTCTGGGGTCCCTCGGCCTCCTCCTCTGGGGTCCCTCGGCCTCCTCTTCTGGGATCCCTCGGCCTCCTCCTCTGGGGTCCCTCGGCCTCCTCCTCTGGGATCCCTCGGCCTCCTCCTCTGGGGTCCCTCGGCCTCCTCCTCTGGGGTCCCTCGGCCTCCTCTTCTGGGATCCCTCGGCCTCCTCTTCTGGGATCCCTCGGCCTCCTCCTCTGGGGTCCCTCGGCCTCCTCCTCTGGGGTCCCTCGGCCTCCTCTTCTGGGATCCCTCGGCCTCCTCTTCTGGGATCCCTCGGCCTCCTCCTCTGGGGTCCCTCGGCCTCCTCTTCTGGGGTCCCTCCTCTTAGCTCCTCCCCGCAAGGACTCACCACCTTCATGAAAGCTCCCTCGCATGGTGGTAAGTTCTTGCGGGCGCGCTCTCGTGATACAGCCTGGCGCGCCGCGTCATTGGATGTGATTGACAGCAGTGCGAGCCAATGGCTGCACTGCTTTCAATCCATCCACTGTAGCCAATCAGCGGCCAGGCTGAGCGGCGAAGAGGATGTCGGGAGCGAGCGCAGGACTTTTGAGGGGTCAGGTAAGTAAAATGGGGGGCTGGGGGGGGGGGGCGGTATTGTCGGAAGTTTTTTCACCTTAATGCATAGAATGACATTTACCTTTACAACCCCTTTAAAGTATTTACCAAGAAGGGAGCGGCAGGTAACATGTAGGGATGAATGGATGGATGACTGCACAGGTATGTATAGGGGTGGGGGGTGGGGTGTACATGGAAGTGAGGGGAGGAGACTTCATGTATTCGGGGGGAAAAAAATTAAAGATAAAAAAAAAAATGCTTGAAAAAGATAAAATTCTCTATTCACCTATTCACAGACATGGATACATTGTTACTGCTTTCCTCAGAAATTGTTAAATCCTCCCCTTCAGTCTTGCACAGGTGTAGCAGCTCCTCCCCTTCAGTCTTGCACAGGTGTAGCGGCTCCTCCCCTTCAGTCTTGCACAGGTGTAGCAGCTCCTCCCCTTCAGTCTTGCACAGGTGTAGCGGCTCCTCCCCTTCAGTCTTGCACAGGTGTAGCAGCTCCTCCCCCTTCAGTCTTGCACAGGTGTAGCAGCTCCTCCCCTTCAGTCTTGCACAGGTGTAGCGGCTCCTCCCCTTCAGTCTTGCACAGGTGTACCGGTTCCTCCCCTTCAGTCTTGCACAGGTGTAGCGGCTCCTCCCCTTCAGTCTTGCACAGGTGTAGTGGCTCCTCCCCTTTCAGTCTTGCACAGGTGTAGTGGCTCCTCCCCTTTCAGTCTTGCACAGGTGTATCGGCTCCTCCCCCTTCAGTCTTGCACAGGGGTACCGGCTCCTCCCCCTTCAGTCTTGCACAGGTGTACCGTCTCCTCCCCCTTCAGTCTTGCACAGGTGTATCGGCTCCTCTCCTGGACTGAAATGGTTTCCTCTTATATCACCGCACACTGTGAGCTTCTCACAATGTGCATTAGAAGTTGCAGCAAGTCAGATAGTTCTAAAAATGTACAAGTTTTGAAGTTTGATTTACTATGTTTAGTAAAACAGTTCTATACCTTTAAAAGATATTGGGAAGGTCTATCACAGTTCCTATTAAGTGATCATATACATTTAATCTTTTTTCCCCCTTTTTTTATTATTTATTTTTTTTTCCTCTTCTTTTATGATGTTTTTTCTACTAAATTTTTCAACATATGTCACAACATGCTCTATTATTTCTGCCTATAGAATCCTCGCTGAGGCTGTTCTGCTCCGCCTCCGCTAGTTTGTCCCCCTACTCACAAAGGACTCCAAAAGCATGCTTCAAATAGTGGATACATTTCTACGACTGATCCTGCTATCCATTGTTTTAATGGTGGATGCTCCATTTGTGAGTGATGGACAGTATTGTCCACAACAATATTATTTTCGGTCAGGCAGTGCTTCTCACCCTGACCCCCAAGCTATATATCATTTTTCTCATAATTATACTAAAATATTTTATTTTTACAAAATTTTGAAAAGGTCAAACAAATTCTCTTTATTTTACTCAAGGCATTATGATGGTGCATTGTTGTGCACGGTAGCACTGTTATTATCTAGGAGTTCATTATCTCTAAGGTTCTACTGTTCAGGTTCCCAAATCTCCAACATTTACATATATAAATAGAATTTATTTAATATAGAGTGGCCAATAAGAAAATACCAATACAAAATTTTGAAGTATATTTTGATATATTGTATTTCTGAAGATGTAGATGGCAATACAGTGATCTCTGGATTTTTCTCTATCTCAGGTAATTTTTCTTTATTAATGTTATCATGGTTACCCATATTACTAATACCACACCAAATTTGCCATATGCTCTGCCCTGGGCCTTGTGATTCGTTGCCACTACCTCACAACTATCATCGCTTTCTAACACTAATACAATGGGTCTCAGGGTGATTTCTCACAATGCCCAGGGCATTAATTCAACTCACAAGAGAAAGAAAGCTTTTCGCCACTATAAAAGATTGGGAGCGGATATAATATTAATGCAAGAAACTCACTTCGCTACAGACAAACACCCTACATTTTTTGACAAAAGCTTCAGCCAATTTTATTGCACTACTTACAACACAAAATCCAGGGGTGCTGCCATATTTATTAGGAACTCGGTGGTTTTTGAGGTTCAAAATATCGTTAAAGACCCAGACAGTCGTTATTTGATTTTGAAAGGCTCAATTAAAGGACGTTCTGTCACCATTGCCTCAGTATATGCTCCAAACGATGCTCACTCAAACTTTTTCAACAAATTTTTTGATACCCTAGACAGTTATCTTTCCACACATCTAATAGTGGGCGGTGACTTCAATTTAGCTGCTCATTCTGCTCTGGACAGAAGCAAAGTTGTCCCATCCTCTAAAGCTTTCCCCAAATCTTTGAACAGATCACTATATAACCATCAATTAGTGGATACTTGGAGAGCTCACAACATAGGTATCAAATCCTACACATTCTATTCCCACCCGCATAACAGCTTTGCTCGACTTGATTATATCTTCTGCACCCCAATCCTACTGGCCAATTCCTCTAAGGCAGAAATCCATGCATGTCCTTGGTCTGATCACCATATAATCTCCTTTAACACTTCACGTATAGGTCTTACCAACACAACACACACATGGCGAATAAACCACTCCTTGCTCACAGATCCATCAAACAACCAACAAATCCTATCTCACCTTGAGGAATACTTTGCACATAACGTAACACCAGACATGTCTCCTACAAACATCTGGATGGCACATAAAGCGGTAATGAGAGGCCATCTGATAAATAGAGCTTCAATTAAAAACAAATCCAAACTTGCAGATATTAGATCCCTCACAAACGATCTAGACCATTTATATCACAGAAACAATCAAAACCCATCTAGTGACCTTTTTAAACAGATTCAAGAGAAACGCACTACTTTAGACACATTATTAGCATCGGACACCGAAAAGGCCCTCAGATGGTCTGAAGCCAGATTCTTACTCAACAGTAATTCATATTCCACCATGTTTGCTAGAAAACTTAACCAATCTACTAAACCACACATACAAATTGAGGAACTCATCTGGAAATACCGTGTCCCATCCCAAAGAAGTCATGAGACTATTCTTAAGCTGGCCATACACCATACAATTTTCCTGTTCAATTTTCTTTAGATTTACCTTCAACTATGTAGTACAAGGGCCTGCCTGATTGCATCCAAATTGAAAGTGTTGAGGTTTGACCTCCTATTATATGGTTTTGGTAAATCTAAAGGAAAGTTGAACAGGAAAATTGAATAGTGTATGGCCAGCCTTAGACTTCTATAAAAATCTTCTTTCTTCATCACAATCATCCCCCAAACAGTCCTCCCTGGACTGGCTCAACAACATCACATTACCCACTCTTTCCAGGGATCAAATTGATTCTCTCAATGCTCCTTGTACAGACACAGAAGTTAGCAGAATCATTGGAACTTTAAAGATATCAACAGCCCCAGGCCCTGACGGCTATTCCACTTCCTACTATAAAAAATTTGCCCCCATCATTACCCCACACCTTACTAAACTGTATAATAATATCTTACAAGGCGGCCAATTTCCATCCGAAATGCTATTAGCTAACATGTCCCTTCTTCCCAAACCAAATAAAGACCACTCCACCCCTCAAAACTACCGCCCAATATCTGTTATCGACAACGACTTAAAAATATTTGGCCGTATTTTGGCAGACAGATTATCAGCCGTTATCTCCCCATTAGTTGATCCTGATCAAACAGGTTTTATTCCTAACAGACAAATAACTGACAATATACGACTGACCACAAATATCATTCAAGACTCCAACATACATGCCAAATCCTTATTATTACTCCGTCTTGATATACATAAAGCTTTTGACAGCGTTTCCTGGTCATATCTTGACACTCTACTCCCCAAATATGGCATCAACAATGAATTCTTACATGGCTTTAAGGCTCTCTATCACAACCCACAAACACGTATCAAACTCCCAGGCAACAACTCTGACTTTTTCCCCCTGACCAAAGGTACTAGACAGGGTTGCCCCCTCTCCCCTCTACTTTTCGCCCTCGCGATGGAACCCCTCGCCTGCGCTATAAGAAACAACACAGATATAAAAGGATATTTCAAGGGATCTAAAGAATACAAGCTAAGTCTCTACGCAGATGACGTGCTTTTGTATATAACCGACCCTCTAATCTCACTACCCAACCTAACTAAAACCCTTGCCATCTTCCACGACCTGACAGGTCTGGGTGTAAATCTATCCAAATGCTCAGCTTTACCAATCAATATTCCCCCGGCCTTAACAGCTATACTTAAAGACAAATTCTCATTCAATTGGAATGCGGATTCATTTAGATATCTTGGTATCCAAATTACACCATTGTATAAATTGTTTTACCAAGCAAACTACCCTCCCTTATTTAACAGTATTAACCACTTGACGACCGCCTCACGCCAATGTACGTCGGCAAAGTGGCACGGACAGGCAAAATCACGTACAGGGTACGTGATTTGCCTTCCGCGGGTGGGGGGTCCGATCGGACCCCCCCCCGGTGCCCGAGGCGGTCGTCTTTTGTCCAGCGGCGATCGGTGATGAGGGGGAGACCATCCGTTCGTGGCCCCCCCCTCGCGATCGCCGCCGGCCAATGAGAACACTCCTTTGCTGCTGTATGCTAAACAGCAGCAAAGGAAGTGATGTCATCTCCCCTCGGGTCGGTATTTTCCGTTCCGGCCCGAGGAGAGACGACATGTGAGTGAGTGCACAACACTACACACACACAGTAGAACATGCCAGGCACACAAAACACCCCGATCCCCCCCCCGATCGCCCCCCGATCCCCCCCCAATCACCCCCCCCCCCCTGTCACAAACTGACACCAGCAGTTTTTTTTTTTTTTCTGATTACTGCATAGTGTCAGTTTGTGACAGTTACTGTGTTGGGACAGATACTGTTACCCCCCTTTAGGTCTAGGGTACCCCCCTAACCCCCCCTAATAAAGGTTTTAACCCCTTGATTGCCCCCTAGTTAACCCTTTCACCACTGATCACCATATAACTGTTACGGTTGACGCTGGTTAGTTCGTTTATTTTTTATAGTGTCAGGGCACCCACCGTTTATTACCGAATAAAGGTTTAGCCCCCCGATCGCCCGGCGGTGATATGCGTCGCCCCAGGCAGCGTCAGATTAGCGCCAGTACCGCTAACACCCACGCACGCAGCATACGCCTCCCTTAGTGGTATAGTATCTGATCAGATCAATATCTGATCCGATCAGATCTATACTAGCGTCCCCAGCAGTTTAGGGTTCCCAAAAACGCAGTGTTAGCGGGATCAGCCCAGATACCTGCTAGCACCTGCGTTTTGTGCCTCCGCCCAGCCCACCCAAGTGCAGTATCGATCGATCACTGTCACTTACAAAACACTAAACGCATAACTGCAGCGTTCGCAGAGTCAGGCCTGATCCCTGCGATCGCTAACAGTTTTTTTGGTAGCATTTTGGTGAACTGGCAAGCGCCAGCCCCAGGCAGCGTCAGGTTAGCGCCAGTACCGCTAACACCCACGCACGCACCATACGCCTCCCTTAGTGGTAAAGTATCTGATCGCATCAATATCTGATCCGATCAGATCTATACTAGCGTCCCCAGCAGTTTAGGGTTCCCAAAAACGCAGTGTTAGCGGGATCAGCCCAGATACCTGCTAGCACCTGCGTTTTGCCCCTCCGCCCGGCCCGGCCCAGCCCACCCAAGTGCAGTATCGATCGATCACTGTCACTTACAAAACACTAAACGCATAATTGCAGCGTTCGCAGACTCAGGCCTGATCCCTGCGATCACTAACAGTTTTTTGGTAGCGTTTTGGTGAACTGGCAAACACCAGCGGCCTAGTACACCCCGGTCGTAGTCAAACCAGCACTGCAGTAACACTTGGTGACGTGGCGAGTCCCATAAGTGCAGTTCAAGCTGGTGAGGTGGCAAGCACAAGTAGTGTCCCGCTGCCACCAAGAAGACAAACACAGGCCCGTCGTGCCCATAATGCCCTTCCTACTGCATTCGCCAATCCTAATTGGGAACCCACCGCTTCTGCAGCGCCCGTACTTCCCCCATTCACATCCCCAACCAAGTGCAGTCGGCTGCATGAGAGGCATTTTCTTTATGTCCTCCCAAGTACCCCTACCCAGCGAACGCCCCCAAAAAAGATGTTGTGTCTGCAGCAAGCGCGGATATAGGCGTGACACCCGCTATTATTGTCCCTCCTGTCCTGACAATCCTGGTCTTTGCATTGGTGAATGTTTTGAACGCTACCATACACTAGTTGAGTATTAGCGTAGGGTACAGCATTGCACAGACTAGGCACACTTTCACAGGGTCTCCAAAGATGCCATCGCATTCTGAGAGACCCGAACCTGGAACCGGTTACAGTTATAAAAGTTAGTTACAAAAAAAGTGTAAAAAAAAAAAAAAAATAAGAAATAAAAAAAAATAGTTGTTGTTTTATTGTTCTCTCTCTCTCTATTCTCTCTCTCTATTGTTCTGCTCTTTTTTACTGTATTCTATTCTGCAATGTTTTATTGTTATTGTTATTGTTATTGTTATTATGTTTTATCATGTTTGTTGTTCAGGTGTGTAATTATTTACACTTTACTGTGCTTTATTGTTAACCATTTTTTTGTCTTCAGGTACGCCATTCACGACTTTGAGTGGTTATACCAGAATGATGCCTGCAGGTTTAGGTATCATCTTGGTATCATTCTTTTCAGCCAGCGGTCGGCTTTCATGTAAAAGCAATCCTAGCGGCTAATTAGCCTCTAGACTGCTTTTACAAGCCGTGGGAGGGAATGCCCCCCCCCCCCCCACCGTCTTCCGTGTTTTTCTCTGGCTCTCCTGTCTCAACAGGGAACCTGAGAACGCAGCCGGTGATTCAGCCAGCTGACCATAGAGCTGATCAGAGACCAGAGTGGCTCCAAACATCTCTATGGCCTAAGAAACCGGAAGCTACGAGTATTTCATGACTTAGATTTCGCCGGATGTAAATAGCGCCATTGGGAAATTGGGGAAGCATTTTATCACACCGATCTTGGTGTGGTCAGATGCTTTGAGGGCAGAGGAGAGATCTAGGGTCTAATAGACCACAATTTTTTCAAAAAAGAGTACCTGTCACTACCTATTGCTATCATAGGGGATATTTACATTCCCCGAGATAACAATAAAAATGATTAAAAAAAAAAAATATGAAAGGAACAGTTTAAAAGTAAGATTAAAAAAGCAAAAAAATAATAAAGAAAAAAAACAAAAAAAAAAAAAACACCCCTGTCGCCCCCTGCTCTCGCGCTAAGGCGAACGCAAGCGGCGGTCTGTCGTCAAACGTAAACAGCAATTGCACCATGCATGTGAGGTATCACCGCGAAGGTCAGATCGAGGGCAGTAATTTTTCCAGTAGACCTCCTCTGTAAATCTAAAGTGGTAACCTGTAAAGGCTTTTGAAGGCTTTTAAACATGTATTTATTTTGTTGCCACTGCACGTTTGTGCGCAATTTTAAAGCATGTCATGTTTGGTATCCATGTACTCGGCCTAAGATCATCTTTTTTATTTCATCAAACATTTGGGCAATATAGCATGTTTTAGTGCATTAAAATTAAAAAAAGTGTGTTTTTTCCCCAAAAAATGCGTTTGAAAAATCGCTGCGCAATTACTGTGTGAAAAAAAAAAATGAAACACCCACCATTTTAATCTGTAGGGCATTTGCTTTAAAAAAATATATAATGTTTGGGGGTTCAAAGTAATTTTTTTGCAAAAAAAAAAAACTTTTTCATGTAAACAATAAGTGTCAGAAAGGGCTTTGTCTTCAAGTGGTTAGAAGAGTGGGTGATGTGTGACATAAGCTTCTAAATGTTGTGCATAAAATGCCAGGACAGTTCAAAACCCCCCCAAATGACCCCATTTTGGAAAGTAGACACCCCAAGCTATTTGCTGAGAGGCATGTCGAGTCCATGGAATATTTTATATTGCGACACAAGTTGCGGGAAAGAGACAAATTTTTTTTTTTTTTTTTTTTTTTTTGCACAAAGTTGTCACTAAATGATATATTGCTCAAACATGCCATGGAAATATGTGAAATTACACCCCAAAATACATTCTGCTGCTTCTCCTGAGTACGGGGATACCACATGTGTGAGACTTTTTGGGAGCCTAGCCGCGTACGGGACCCCGAAAACCAATCACCGCCTTCAGGCTTTCTAAGGGCGTGAATTTTTGATTTCACTCTTCACTGCCTATCACAGTTTCGGAGGCCATGGAATGCCCAGGTGGCACAAAACCCCCCCAAATGACCCCATTTTGGAAAGTAGACACCCCAAGCTATTTGATGAGAGGTATAGTGAGTATTTTGCAGACCTCACTTTTTGTCACAAAGTTTTGAAAATTGAAAAAAGAAAAAAAAAAATGTTTTTTCTTGTCTTTCTTCATTTTCAAAAACAAATGAGAGCTGCAAAATACTCACCATGCCTTTCAGCAAATAGCTTGGGGTGTCTACTTTCCAAAATGGGGTCATTTGGGGGGGTTTTGTGCCACCTGGGCATTCCATGGCCTCCGAAACTGTGATAGGCAGTAAAGAGTGAAATCAAAAATTTTCACCCTTAGAAATCCTGAAGGCGGTGATTGGTTTTCGGGGTCCAGTACGCGGCTAGGCTCCCAAAAAGTCCCACACATGTGGTATCCCCATACTCAGGAGAAGCAGCTAAATGTATTTTGGGGTGCAATTCCACATAGGCCCATGGCCTGTGTGAGCAATATATCATTTAGTGACGACTTTTTGTAAATATTTTTTTTTTTTTTTGTCATTTTTCAATCACTTGGGACAAAAAAAATAAATATTCAATGGGTTCAACATGCCTCTCAGCAATTTCCTTGGGGTGTCTACTTTCCAAAATGGGGTCATTTGGGGGGGGTTTGTACTGCCCTGCCATTTTAGCACCTCAAGAAATGACATAGGCAGTCATAAACTAAAAGCTGTGTAAATTCCAGAAAATGTACCCTAGTTTGTAGACGCTATAACTTTTGCGCAAACCAATAAATATACGCCTATTGACATTTTTTTTACCAAAGACATGTGGCCGAATACATTTTGGCCTAAATGTATGACTAAAATTTAGTTTATTGGATTTTTTTTATAACAAAAAGTAGAAAATATCATTTTTTTTCAAAATTTTCGGTCTTTTTCCGTTTATAGCGCAAAAAATAAAAACCGCAGAGGTGATCAAATACCATCAAAAGAAAGCTCTATTTGTGGGAAGAAAAGGACGCAAATTTCGTTTGGGTACAGCATTGCATGACCGCGCAATTAGCAGTTAAAGCGACGCAGTGCCAAATTGGAAAAAGACCTCTGGTCCTTAGGCAGCATAATGGTCCGGGGCTCAAGTGGTTAAAAATCTACTTAAACTTTGGTCATCATACCAGATTTCGTTCTCGGGCAGAATAGTGGCTGTAAAAATGATGATATTACCCAAACTACTTTTTTTTTTTAGAGCCCTTCCCCTTATTCTACATAAAAAAACATTAGATTCTTTACAGAGAGAAATCAACAAATTCATATGGCTAAACAAGAAACCCAGATTTAGCTATTCCCTTATGTTTAGACCCCAAATAAAAGGAGGTCTCAGCATTCCTAACCTTTGGCTTTATTATCTATCGGCCAGATTTACCCAATTAGCCCAATGGTACGCCCCTTCACTTCAAATCCCTTGGCTCCGGTTCGAAGAAGATTCCGTCCTACCCTACAATCTACAAGGACTTCTCTGGTCCAATACTATCCCACCACAAAAAATAAGACCCTTGAACCTCATCGTCACTCACACTCTTCAACTATGGAACAGACAAGTCTCTAAATTTAAGTTATCCTCTGACATCCCCCCCTTAGCCTCCTTTCTAGGTGACCCTCGTTTTCCTCTCCCAGATAGGGCGCAAGATCAAAACTCTCTAACGAATTGGAAGTCACATAACCTAACACATTTAAAATCGCTATCCCACAACAATTCATTCCTCACTTTCTCCAGTATACAAATAAAATATGATCTCCCACCCACTGAACTAGAGAACTATAGAAATAGAAGACAATTCTATCAGAAATATCACTCACTTACACTCCATCCCCCCTATACACAATTTGAACAAATTTGTATCTCCTCCCCTCGTGATAGAGGTTTAATATCCAGAATATATAAAAGTTTAAATGAGACCCATATGCCTGAGAAATCACATCCCATGCTCCAATGGGAATCAGATTTAAATATCTCATTTACTCCTGATCAATGGGATACTATTTTTACAAATCTCCATAAATGTAGCAAAACAACCTCGATCAGAGAATCAGCCATCAAATTGCTGTATAGATGGTATCTCACCCCCGCTAAACGTAACTCATTTTACCCTTCACTATCCCCACTCTGTTTTAGGGGTTGCCCCTCTCAGGGTACTCTTTTACATATCTTTTGGGAATGTCCCCATATAAAAAACACTTGGCATAAGGCTAGCTTAATCATTGATAAAATATCAGGTAGGAAGATTTCTCTTACACCCCAAATCTGTCTTTTATTCTCCCCTATACAAGATATTCCATTGACTAGCACAAGGCTAATTCACACATTCCTCAGCTCTATTCACTGGGCCACAGCCTTCAACTGGCGCTCCACTACGGTACCCTGGCCACAAATTCTCACCCGCATGACGAACATCAAACTCTCTGACAGAATCCCCCACACATTATATGACTCTTTATCAAAAAAAATGGACTCTCTGGGACACCACCTCTATGATTTAGAAAAATTTCTATTAAATATATGTAATTGTCCTTTCCTCCTTTTATGACAATACTTTTGACTGGCCTGATTATAACAATGTGTATTTTTTCATCTAACTAACCATATTCCTTTATTATCTCCTATACAACATTTACTGCTAAAGATATTTGTATACATTTCCCTACCATCATTGTAATTGTTTTATACCTTTTACATAATAAAAAATCGTTTGTAAACAAAAGAAGTTGCAGCAAGTCAGATAGAGCCCCGCCCCATTTCCTGGCTGGAGGACGCCCAACATCATCTCGTTCTTTCCTCCCCAGCCTGACTGTCCCTGGCCCCGCCCCTTTTATTCATACTGTTATTTTATTATCATTATGGATTATTAATTAATTATGAAGGCTCAGCATCACATGTGGGTGTTACTTATCCATAATGACTCTGATGGGGCCCCCGATGTGATGAATGACTCTGATGGGGCCCCCCGATGTGATGAATGACTCTGATGGGGCCCCCCGATGTGATGAATGACTCTGGTGGGGCCCCCGATGTGATGAATGACTCTGGTGGAGCCCCCGATGTGATGAGTGACTCTGGTGGGGCCCCCGATGTGATGAATGACTCTGGTGGGGCCCCCGATGTGATGAATGACTCTGGTGGAGCCCCCGAAGTGATGAATGACTCTGGTGGGGCCCCCGATGTGATGAATGACTCTGGTGGGGCCCCCGATGTGATGAATGACTCTGGTGGAGCCCCCGATGTGATGAATGACTCTGGTGGGGCCCCCGATGTGATGAGTGACTCTGGTGGAGCCCCCGATGTGATGAATGACTCTGGTGGAGCCCCCGATGTGATGAATGACTCTGGTGGGGCCCCCGATGTGATGAATGACTCTGGTGGGGCCCCCGATGTGATGAATGACTCTGGTGGGGCCCCCGATGTGATGAATGACTCTGGTGGAGCCCCCGAAGTGATGAATGACTCTGGTGGAGCCCCCGATGTGATGAGTGACTCTGGTGGGGCCCCCGATGTGATGAATGACTCTGGTGGAGCCCCCGATGTGATGAATGACTCTGGTGGAGCCCCCGAAGTGATGAATGACTCTGGTGGGGCCCCCGATGTGATGAATGACTCTGGTGGAGCCCCCGATGTGATGAATGACTCTGGTGGAGCCCCCGATGTGATGAATGACTCTGGTGGAGCCCCCGATGTGATGAATGACTCTGGTGGAGCCCCCGATGTGATGAATGACTCTGGTGGGGCCCCCGATGTGATGAATGACTCTGGTGGAGCCCCCGATGTGATGAATGACTCTGGTGGGGCCCCCGATGTGATGAGTGACTCTGATGGGGCCCCCCGATGTGATGAGTGACTCTGGTGGGGCCCCCGATGTGATGAATGACTCTGGTGGGGCCCCCGATGTGATGAATGACTCTGGTGGAGCCCCCGATGTGATGAATGACTCTGGTGGAGCCCCCGATGTGATGAATGACTCTGGTGGGGCCCCCGATGTGATGAGTGACTCTGGTGGGGCCCCCGATGTGACGAATGACTCTGGTGGGGCCCCCGATGTGATGAGTGACTCTGGTGGAGCCCCCGATGTGATGAATGACTCTGGTGGGGCCCCCGATGTGATGAGTGACTCTGGTGGGGCCCCCGATGTGATGAATGACTCTGGTGGGGCCCCCGATGTGATGAATGACTCTGGTGGGGCCCCCGATGTGATGAGTGACTCTGGTGGGGCCCCCGATGTGATGAATGACTCTGGTGGGGCCCCCGATGTGATGAATGACTCTGGTGGGGCCCCCGATGTGATGAATGACTCTGGTGGGGCCCCCGATGTGATGAATGACTCTGGTGGGGCCCTCGATGTGATGAGTGACTCTGGTGGGGCCCCCGATGTGATGAATGACTCTGGTGGGGCCCCCGATGTGATGAGTGACTCTGGTGGGGCCCCCGATGTGATGAGTGACTCTGGTGGGGCCCCCGATGTGATGAGTGACTCTGGTGGGGCCCCCGAAGTGATGAATGACTCTGGTGGGGCCCCCGATGTGATGAGTGACTCTGATGGGGCCCCCGATGTGATGAATGACTCTGGTGGGGCCCCCGATGTGATGAGTGACTCTGGTGGGGCCCCCGAAGTGATGAATGACTCTGGTGGGGCCCCCGATGTGATGAGTGACTCTGATGGGGCCCCCGATGTGATGAATGACTCTGGTGGGGCCCCCGATGTGATGAATGACTCTGGTGGGGCCCCCGATGTGACGAATGACTGATTGGGCACCCGATGTGACGAATGACTGATTGGGCACCCGATGTGATGAGTGACTCTGGTGGGGCCCCCGATGTGACGAATGACTGATTGGGCACCCGATGTGATGAGTGACTCTGGTGGGGCCCCCGATGTGATGAGTGACTCTGGTGGGGCCCCCGATGTGATGAATGACTCTGGTGGGGCCCCCGATGTGATGAGTGACTCTGGTGGAGCCCCCGATGTGATGAATGACTCTGGTGGGGCCCCCGATGTGATGAGTGACTCTGGTGGGGCCCCCGATGTGATGAGTGACTCTGGTGGGGCCCCCGATGTGATGAATGACTCTGGTGGGGCCCCCGATGTGATGAGTGACTCTGGTGGAGCCCCCGATGTGATGAATGACTCTGGTGGGGCCCCCGATGTGATGAATGACTCTGGTGGGGCCCCCAATGTGATGAATGACTCTGGTGGGGCCCCCGATGTGATGAGTGACTCTGGTGGGGCCCCCGATGTGATGAATGACTCTGGTGGGGCCCCCGATGTGATGAATGACTCTGGTGGGGCCCCCGATGTGATGAATGACTCTGGTGGGGCCCCCGATGTGATGAATGACTCTGGTGGGGCCCCCGATGTGATGAGTGACTCTGGTGGGGCCCCCGATGTGATGAATGACTCTGGTGGGGCCCCCGATGTGATGAGTGACTCTGGTGGGGCCCCCGATGTGATGAGTGACTCTGGTGGGGCCCCCGAAGTGATGAATGACTCTGGTGGGGCCCCCGATGTGATGAGTGACTCTGATGGGGCCCCCGATGTGATGAATGACTCTGGTGGGGCCCCCGATGTGATGAGTGACTCTGGTGGGGCCCCCGAAGTGATGAATGACTCTGGTGGGGCCCCCGATGTGATGAGTGACTCTGATGGGGCCCCCGATGTGATGAATGACTCTGGTGGGGCCCCCGATGTGATGAATGACTCTGGTGGGGCCCCCGATGTGACGAATGACTGATTGGGCACCCGATGTGACGAATGACTGATTGGGCACCCGATGTGATGAGTGACTCTGGTGGGGCCCCCGATGTGATGAGTGACTCTGGTGGAGCCCCCGATGTGATGAATGACTCTGGTGGGGCCCCCGATGTGATGAATGACTCTGGTGGAGCCCCCGATGTGATGAATGACTCTGGTGGAGCCCCCGATGTGATGAGTGACTCTGGTGGGGCCCCCGATGTGATGAATGACTCTGGTGGGGCCCCCGATGTGATGAATGACTCTGGTGGGGCCCCCGATGTGACGAATGACTCTGGTGGGGCCCCCGATGTGATGAATGACTCTGGTGGGGCCCCCGATGTGACGAATGACTCTGGTGGGGCCCCCGATGTGATGAATGACTCTGGTGGGGCCCCCGATGTGATGAGTGACTCTGGTGGGGCCCCCGATGTGATGAATGACTCTGGTGGGGCCCCCGATGTGATGAGTGACTCTGGTGGGGCCCCCGATGTGATGAGTGACTCTGGTGGGGCCCCCGATGTGATGAGTGACTCTGGTGGGGCCCCCGAAGTGATGAATGACTCTGGTGGGGCCCCCGATGTGATGAGTGACTCTGATGGGGCCCCCGATGTGATGAATGACTCTGGTGGGGCCCCCGATGTGATGAGTGACTCTGGTGGGGCCCCCGAAGTGATGAATGACTCTGGTGGGGCCCCCGATGTGATGAGTGACTCTGATGGGGCCCCCGATGTGACGAATGACTGATTGGGCACCCGATGTGACGAATGACTGATTGGGCACCCGATGTGATGAGTGACTCTGGTGGGGCCCCCGATGTGATGAGTGACTCTGGTGGGGCCCCCGATGTGATGAGTGACTCTGGTGGGGCCCCCGATGTGATGAATGACTCTGGTGGGGCCCCCGATGTGATGAGTGACTCTGGTGGGGCCCCCGATGTGATGAATGACTCTGGTGGGGCCCCCGATGTGATGAATGACTCTGGTGGGGCCCCCGATGTGATGAGTGACTCTGGTGGGGCCCCCGATGTGATGAGTGACTCTGGTGGGGCCCCCGATGTGATGAGTGACTCTGGTGGGGCCCCCGATGTGATGAGTGACTCTGGTGGGGCCCCCGATGTGATGAGTGACTCTGGTGGGGCCCCCGATGTGATGAGTGACTCTGGTGGGGCCCCCGATGTGATGAATGACTCTGGTGGGGCCCCCGATGTGATGAGTGACTCTGGTGGGGCCCCCGATGTGATGAGTGACTCTGGTGGGGCCCCCGATGTGATGAGTGACTCTGGTGGGGCCCCCGATGTGATGAGTGACTCTCATGAGGCCCCCGATGTGATGAGTGACTCTGGTGGGGCCCCCGATGTGATGAGTGACTCTGGTGGGGCCCCCGATGTGATGAATGACTGATTGGGCACCCGATGTGACGAATGACTGATTGGGCACCCGATGTGATGAGTGACTCTGGTGGGGCCCCCGATGTGATGAGTGACTCTGGTGGGGCCCCCGATGTGATGAGTGACTCTGGTGGGGCCCCCGATTTGATGAATGACTCTGGTGGGGCCCCCGATGTGATGAGTGACTCTGGTGGGGCCCCCGATGTGATGAATGACTCTCGTGGGGCCCCCGATGTGATGAATGACTCTGGTGGGGCCCCCGATGTGATGAGTGACTCTGGTGGGGCCCCCGATGTGATGAGTGACTCTGGTGGGGCCCCCGATGTGATGAGTGACTCTGGTGGGGCCCCCGATGTGATGAGTGACTCTGGTGGGGCCCCCGATGTGATGAGTGACTCTGGTGGGGCCCCCGAAGTGATGAATGACTCTGGTGGGGCCCCCGATGTGATGAGTGACTCTGATGGGGCCCCCGAGGTGATGAATGACTCTGGTGGGGCCCCCGATGTGATGAGTGACTCTGGTGGGGCCCCCGAAGTGATGAATGACTCTGGTGGGGCCCCCGATGTGATGAGTGACTCTGATGGGGCCCCCGATGTGATGAATGACTCTGGTGGGGCCCCCGATGTGACGAATGACTGATTGGGCACCCGATGTGACGAATGACTGATTGGGCACCCGATGTGATGAGTGACTCTGGTGGGGCCCCCGATGTGATGAGTGACTCTGGTGGGGCCCCCGATGTGATGAATGACTCTGGTGGGGCCCCCGATGTGATGAGTGACTCTGGTGGGGCCCCCGATGTGATGAATGACTCTCGTGGGGCCCCCGATGTGATGAATGACTCTGGTGGGGCCCCCGATGTGATGAGTGACTCTGGTGGGGCCCCCGATGTGATGAGTGACTCTGGTGGGGCCCCCGATGTGATGAGTGACTCTGGTGGGGCCCCTGATGTGATGAGTGACTCTGGTGGGGCCCCCGATGTGATGAGTGACTCTGGTGGGGCCCCCGATGTGATGAGTGACTCTGGTGGGGCCCCCGATGTGATGAATGACTCTGGTGGGGCCCCCGATGTGATGAGTGACTCTGGTGGGGCCCCCGATGTGATGAGTGACTCTGGTGGGGCCCCCGATGTGATGAGTGACTCTGATGGGGCCCCCGATGTGATGAATGACTCTGGTGGGGCCCCCGATGTGACGAATGACTGATTGGGCACCCGATGTGACGAATGACTGATTGGGCACCCGATGTGATGAGTGACTCTGGTGGGGCCCCCGATGTGATGAGTGACTCTGGTGGGGCCCCCGATGTGATGAGTGACTCTGGTGGGGCCCCCGATGTGATGAGTGACTCTGGTGGGGCCCCCGATGTGATGAGTGACTCTCATGGGGCCCCCGATGTGATGAGTGACTCTGGTGGGGCCCCCCGATGTGATGAGTGACTCTGGTGGGGCCCCCGATGTGATGAGTGACTCTCATGGGGCCCCCGATGTAAAGAGGGGACATTATTGGGGACATTTATTATTAGCAGAGAGTACAGAAGGAAAGAAGACACGAAGAACCTTTCTTGGCACAGACTTGTGATTCCGACCTCCTTGAACCTCTATTCACTACCCCCGGAGTATATTATCAGCACCGATCTCTGTATTCATATCACGGGTTCCCACACAGTATCAGTTAGTGTCCAATTCTCCGCCGCAATGTCGCAGTCCCGCTATAAGTCTCTGATCGCCGCCATTACTTGTATAAATAATAAATTCCAGTATATTTCCCGTAGTTTGAAGACGATAACTTTTGCGCAAACCAATCAATAGACACTTATTGGGATTTTTTTTTACCAAAAATATGGAGCAGAATACAGATTGGGATAAATTGATGAAGAAATTTGATTTTTTACATTTTTTATTGGATGTTTTATAGCAGAAAGTAAAAAATATTGTTTTTTATTTTCAAAAATTGTCGCTCTTTTTTGTTTTTTGTTTATAGATTAAAAAAATACAAAAAATAAAAACCGCTGAGGTGATCAAATACCACCAAAAGAAATCTCTATTTGTGGGAAAAAAGAAGATACATTTTATGTACAGAGTCGCACGACCGCGCAACTGTCAGTTGAAGTAACGCAGTGCCGTATCGCAAAAAATGGCCTGGACAGGAGGGGGGGGGGGGGGGGGTAAATCTTCCGGAGGTCGAGTGGTTAGAATAATATCTGACCTGGTAACATAACATGACTCTGAAAATAACAAAGTCAGAAGATGGACATTGTAGCCAGGCGACCGGCATTTTCCAGCCCTGATTCAGACTAGTGCGACTTCTGATGCCTCGCGCCTCACACAAAGTCACATGACGAGTCAAAACGCATTCATTTTAATGGGTGTCGCCTTAGCAAAATAAATAAAGTCCCTGAGCTACTTCTGTGCGACTCGCGGTGCGACTTCTCCCCATAGACTTCACCGAATTCCATCGATAGCGATAAGAATTAACCCCTCGCCTCTCCTCCCCGGTCATCCTGACTAAAAGCTCCAATCACATTCCATTCCCACCTCGGCGTAGCGGAAACGCACGTTCCCATTCGCATTTTTTTGTGCCTCTCACGAGCAAACACCCTTCATGCATAGAGCAGCCCGATTTACTACCCGCAACGAATGCCCCAAAGTAGCCCATGAACCCTTTCGGCGCGTTTTGTCATTCGCCTGATAACTGCGATTTGGGGTGTCAATAACAACTAGCCGGCAATCACATCTGTGCGTTTCCAAATGCAGCGACCCGCACAGAAAATGGGTGCTTTGCTGCACATTTTGGAAACGGTATGGTAATGTGCGGCAAATGCTTGGCGCACTTGTGTTGCCATTTGGGCAGCGTTCGCATCTGCGCCGCCCACAACGCGTACGGCTTGCTCAGAAAAGGTGCGCTTTGCAGTGCGTTTTTGGAAACGTGTATTGTGCTTGCATTGCCATTGTGGTGACGTAAGCGAGATGCGTGTTTGCAGTGCATTTCTAAATTGCGTGGCAAAGTGGGCGTTTCCTGTGTGGGTTGCTGCGTATTTGGAAACGCGTAGATGTGAACGCAGCCTAATTGTTAATGACACCTCAATCGTGGTTAGCGGCATGCGTTTTTTTGCCGGGCTACAAACGCATCAAAATGCGCACTGAATATACATGTGACTCTCCACAACGAATATGTTATTGAGCTACTTTGTGGCGTTTGTCTCATGGAGGGTCCAATCATTGGAATCGTCCGCCCTGCGCAACGCACGTCTTATGCTTGCAAAATGCGAGCGGGAAAATGCGTTTCTGTTTTGCTCCGGAGTGAATGCAATGTGATTGGAGGGGAGTTTTTAGGCAGTGAGGATGACCGGGGAGGAGAGGAGAGGGTTAAAAAAACAAAACAAAACAAAATAAAACAAAACAAAACACAACAAAACACAACAAAACACAACAAAACACAACACAGATCCATCAAAGTCACATGGGATTGCGTCTTCTCTGCTGAAACTTCTGTATAAAGTCGCCCTGGAAATGTCAGGACAATGGGGCCGCAGCTTCACCTGTCCTATGAGACCTTCCATTGACTCTCACATATATATGGTCTGCACTGACCTCCCTCAGAAAATGCCAAATGCCTGGCTGCCTGGATTCAGTTCTTTTTGAGACCCGGAAGAAGGAGATGAGGTGAGGAATGCTGAAGCCAGACACAGCCAGGTAATTAGCATTACCAGAAATGGCAGCCCCTGTGTCTGGTGTGACAGGTTCTGACAGAATCCAGGATGACAGGGAAGATATTTCCTAGATTGTAAGCTCTCAGGGCCCTCTGATTCCTCCTTTATTGTAAGTGTACTGTCTGCCCTCATGTTGTAAAGCGCTGCATTAACTGTTGGCGCCATATAAATCCTGTATAATAATAATATTTACAGCCCCTTTCATCTGTGATGACGCCCTAATATCTCATCTCCGGGATGCGGGCGTAGCGGGCGTAGCGGGGTGTTCCGCCTCCTCCACCCTCTTCCCAGCCACCTCAAAGGCCGCCTTCCCTTCTTTCATCTGAAGAACATTCCGCACAGAAAGGAGCCGGGAACAAAAATCCTTCAATTATAACCGAGGAGCCAACAATTCCCTGATCTGCCTCCTTCTTCAGCAGGTTGGAAATGTATGGAGAATCCCCCATTGTTCTCCGCAGGTTGTCCTACTTTTCATGTCTCTCTACTTCAGGCCCATCAGAGACCCCCAACTGGAGGAAGATCTCCTGGATTTGCATCCGTGGTACATTCTACACACGTCTTCCCACTGGTGTCCGTGTCATCCACAGTCCTGCCCCCTGTCCATGTGGTACCCTCCACACCCATCCGGTACACCCCACACCCATCCGGTACCCTCCACACCCATCCGGTACACCCCACACCCATCCAAGACCCTCCACACCCATCCGGTACCCTCCACACCCATCCGGTACACTCCAGACCCATCCGGTACACTCCAGACCCATCCGGTACCCTCCACACCCATCCGGTACCCTCCACACCCATCCAAGACCCTCCACACCCATCCGGTACCCTCCACACCCATCCGGTACACTCCAGACCCATCCGGTACCCTCCACACCCATCCGGTACCCTCCACACCCATCCAAGACCCTCCACACCCATCCAAGACCCTCCACACCCATCCAAGACCCTCCACACTCATCCGGTACCCTCCACACCCATCCAAGACCCTCCACACCCATCCGGTACACCCCACACCCATCCAAGACCCTCCACACCCATCCGGTACCCTCCACACCCATCCGGTACACCCCACACCCATCCGGTACCCTCCACACCCATCCGGTACACTCCACACCCATCCGGTACACTCCACACCCATCCGGTACCCTCCACACTCATCCGGTACCCTCCACACCCATCCAAGACCCTCCACACCCATCCGGTACACCCCACACCCATCCAAGACCCTCCACACCCATCCGGTACACCCCACACCCATCCGGTACCCTCCACGCCATCCGGTACCCTCCACACCCATCCGGTACACCCCACACCCATCCAAGACCCTCCACACTCATCCAAGACCCTCCACACCCATCCGGTACACCCCACACCCATCCGGTACCCTCCACGCCATCCGGTACCCTCCACACCCATCCGGTACCCTCCACACCCATCCAAGACCCTCCACACCCATCCAAGACCCTCCACACCCATCCGGTACACCCCACACCCATCCGGTACACCCCACATCCATCCGGTACACCCCACATCCATCCGGTACACCCCACACCCATCCGGTACCCTCCACACCCATCCGGTACACCCCACATCCATCCGGTACACCCCACACCCATCCGGTACCCTCCACACCCATCCGGTACACCCCACACCCATCCGGTACACCCCACATCCATCCGGTACACCCCACATCCATCCGGTACCCTCCACAACCATCCGGTACCCTCCACACCCATCCAAGACCCTCCACACCCATCCGGTACACCCCACACCCATCCGGTACACCCCACACCCATCCGGTACCCTCCACACCCATCCAAGACCCTCCACACCCATCCGGTACACCCCACACCCATCCGGTACACCCCACATCCATCCGGTACACCCCACATCCATCCGGTACCCTCCACATCCATCCGGTACACCCCACACCCATCCGGTACCCTCCACAACCATCCGGTACCCTCCACACCCATCCAAGACCCTCCACACCCATCCAAGACCCTCCACACCCATCCGGTACACCCCACACCCATCCGGTACACCCCACACCCATCCGGTACCCTCCACACCCATCCGGTACACCCCACACCCATCCGGTACACCCCACACCCATCCGGTACCCTCCACACCCATCCGGTACACCCCACACCCATCCGGTACCCTCCACACCCATCCGGTACACCCCAGACCCATCCGGTACACCCCACACCCATCCGGTACCCTCCACACCCACCCGGTACACCCCACACCCACCCGGTACACCCCACACCCACCCGGTACCCTCCACACCCATCCGGTACACCCCACACCCATCCGGTACCCTCCACACCCATCCGGTACCCTCCACACCCATCCGGTACCCTCCACACCCATCCAAGACCCTCCACACTCATCCGGTACCCTCCACACCCATCCAAGACCCTCCACACCCATCCGGTACACTCCAGACCCATCCGGTACCCTCCACACTCATCCGGTACCCTCCACACCCATCCAAGACCCTCCACACCCATCCAAGACCCTCCACACCCATCCGGTACACCCCACACCCATCCGGTACACCCCACACCCATCCGGTACACCCCACATCCATCCGGTACACCCCACACCCATCCGGTACCCTCCACACCCATCCGGTACACCCCACACCCATCCGGTACACCCCACACCCATCCGGTACCCTCCACACCCATCCGGTACACCCCACACCCATCCGGTACACCCCACATCCATCCGGTACACCCCACATCCATCCGGTACACCCCACACCCATCCGGTACCCTCCACAACCATCCGGTACCCTCCACACCCATCCAAGACCCTCCACACCCATCCGGTACACCCCACACCCATCCGGTACACCCCACACCCATCCGGTACCCTCCACACCCATCCAAGACCCTCCACACCCATCCGGTACACCCCACACCCATCCGGTACACCCCACATCCATCCGGTACACCCCACACCCATCCGGTACCCTCCACACCCATCCGGTACCCTCCACACCCATTCGGTACCCTCCACACTCATCCGGTACCCTCCACACCCATCCAAGACCCTCCACACCCATCCGGTACACCCCACACCCATCCAAGACCCTCCACACCCATCCGGTACACCCCACACCCATCCGGTACCCTCCACGCCATCCGGTACCCTCCACACCCATCCGGTACACTCCAGACCCATCCGGTACCCTCCACACTCATCCGGTACCCTCCACACCCATCCAAGACCCTCCACACCCATCCAAGACCCTCCACACCCATCTGGTACACCCCACACCCATCCGGTACACCCCACACCCATCCGGTACACCCCACATCCATCCGGTACACCCCACATCCATCCGGTACACCCCACACCCATCCGGTACCCTCCACACCCATCCGGTACACCCCACACCCATCCGGTACACCCCACACCCATCCGGTACCCTCCACACCCATCCGGTACACCCCACACCCATCCGGTACACCCCACATCCATCCGGTACACCCCACATCCATCCGGTACACCCCACACCCATCCGGTACCCTCCACAACCATCCGGTACCCTCCACACCCATCCAAGACCCTCCACACCCATCCGGTACACCCCACACCCATCCGGTACACCCCACACCCATCCAAGACCCTCCACACCCATCCAAGACCCTCCACACCCATCCGGTACACCCCACACCCATCCGGTACACCCCACATCCATCCGGTACACCCCACATCCATCCGGTACCCTCCACATCCATCCGGTACACCCCACACCCATCCGGTACCCTCCACAACCATCCGGTACCCTCCACACCCATCCAAGACCCTCCACACCCATCCAAGACCCTCCACACCCATCTGGTACACCCCACACCCATCCGGTACACCCCACACCCATCCGGTACACCCCACACCCATCCGGTACCCTCCACACCCATCCGGTACACCCCACACCCATCCGGTACCCTCCACACCCATCCGGTACACCCCAGACCCATCCGGTACACCCCACACCCATCCGGTACCCTCCACACCCACCCGGTACACCCCACACCCACCCGGTACCCTCCACACCCATCCGGTACACCCCACACCCATCCGGTACCCTCCACACCCATCCGGTACACCCCAGACCCATCCGGTACACCCCACACCCATCCGGTACCCTCCACACCCACCCGGTACACCCCGCACCCACCCGGTACACCCCACACCCACCCGGTACCCTCCACACCCATCCGGTACACCCCACACCCATCCGGTACCCTCCACACCCACCCGGTACACCTCACACCCATCCGGTACACCCCACACCCATCCACTGCCCATCCCATCCACTCCAGACCTGTCTTCCCATTGGCTCTGGTGTTGGCCACTATCCTGCTGCCTGGAGTGGCCCGCTGTCGGTCTGCTGTGTCCCTGCTGGTTTCGGAGTTGTTCACAGTCCTGCCTCCTGGTCCTTCCTGCTGTCCCTCTGGAACAGTGCAGCCTTGTACTCCTTGGTGTCATCCCGGTCCTGCTGCCTGGCCCACTGTCCCTGGACTCCTCTGCCTTCCATCCCTACCCTCACATTAGAGCCCCATGGGGGGGCTACCTGGGGTCAGCATGAAGCTAAATCCGATCCTTCCTGATTGGGGTCCCCTTTGGAACACCAGCTGCTCCTTAGACTCCGCCCCCTGGGGGCTCCCACCAGTGCTCCCTACTCTCCCTCATGACATGCAGATTTAAAAAGACTGAAATGACATTAATATGTTTCACTTTATAGAAGATTTCAGTGATCAGGTTATTATCTACTTTAATATGAAGTGATTGGAAACGATCACCGTGTAAAACAATATATTCCATATAAAATAGAAATGAAAGACAAAACATTTGTGTAGAGATATAAAATAAATACATTTTTCCCCCCTATAAGTGATCACCTACCCTCTGTTCTCAGCTGCATAAGAGCTGGGGGAGAAGAAACAGCAGCACACCAAGCTTCCTAGGAAATGGCTGTGCAATTGGGGGGCTGGGGGTGTCAGGACAAGTCTGATCATTCAAGGAGAGCAGGCTGAGTTCCCAGCACAGCTAGAGAACTGACCACGCTGTGTTCTCCTGCTTAGTGTGGTCAGTAATAGGAAAGTAGAGGGACTGGCAGGATCACCGGGAATTTCACACAAAGGAAGGAATACAAAGAACAGTACATGGGACAGCGGACACATATCACAGGGAGGAAGTGCTGGGGGGACCCCGGATTGGAAAGGGCGGGACCTTAGAATGAGCTCCGCCCACATGAAGTGAACCCCAGACACGCCCCCAGGAGTCTCCCCATTCAGGAAGGGAGGTCACCCAGAGAAGAATGTTGTGGATTGTACATGGAGGGGTGTCGGGGGTCCCCCTAATATTGAGACTTCGGTGTCACACAGACAATAATACATGTAAAGGAGACCTCCGGGTGACCCGCACATGACTCAGGGAGCCGGTTGTGTGAGTACATGATGGGGGAGTCATGGGAAGCGGCTCTGAGGAATGTGACACATCTGCTGTCAGAGGGGGGGAGGGGGCCCGGACCGGCAGAACCACCGGCATACGCCAGAGGATGGCCGTCTACATACTTGTGACAGATTCTCAGACTCCTCCGGGCTGTGTGAGGACCAGACGGAGACAAGGAAGCCGAGAACAAAGCACACACCCATCTGATTTATAACGCAGCCTTCTCACATGGCTTGGGGAAGACTGCAGCCTCTTGTCACATGACTCTGTTGTGTGAACACTCAGTATTGATACATTGATATCAGGAAACACGCGGATGGGTTGTACCATTTCCTGAGTGTCCATCGGACATATATGACTACAGAGCGGCCGTTCTGTGCAGAATCCGCTTTATATACTCCTCCGCCTGCGGGGGGCGGTACACATAAACACCGGCTAGGCACACGGTACACATAAACACCGGCTAGGCACACGGTACACAAACACCGGCTAGGCACACGGTACACATAAACACCGGCTAGGCACACGGTACACATAAACACCGGCTAGGCACACGTTACACAAACACCGGCTAGGCACACAGTACACATAAACACCGGCTAGGCACACAGTACACATAAACACCGGCTAGGCACACAGTACACATAAACACCGGCTAGGCACACGGTACACAAACACCGGCTAGGCACACGGTACACATAAACACCGGCTAGGCACACGGTACACATAAACACCGGCTAGGCACACGGTACACAAACACCGGCTAGGCACACGGTACACATAAACACCGGCTAGGCACACGGTACACAAACACCGGCTAGGCACAAGTACACATAAACACTGGCTAGGCACACAGTACACATAAACACCGGCTAGGCATACGGTACACATAAACACCGGCTAGGCACACGGTACACATAAACACCGGCTAGGCACACGGTACACAAACACCGGCTAGGCACACAGTACACATAAACACCGGCTAGACACACGGTACACATAAACACCGGCTAGACACACGGTACACATAAACACCGGCTAGGCACACGGTACACATTAACACCGGCTAGGCACACGGTACACATAAACACCGGCTAGGCACACGGTACACATGAACACCGGCTAGACACACGGTACACATAAACACCGGCTAGGCACACGGTACACATAAACACCGGCTAGGCACACGGTACACATAAACACCGGCTAGGCACACGGTACACATAAACACCGGCTAGGCACACGGTACACATGAACACCGGCTAGACACACGGTACACATAAACACCGGCTAGGCACACGGTACACATAAACACCGGCTAGGCACACGGTACACATAAACACCGGCTAGGCACACGGTACACATAAACACCGGCTAGGCACACGGTACACATAAACACCGGCTAGGCACACGGTACACATAAACACCGGCTAGACACACAGTACACATAAACACCGGCTAGGCACACGGTACACATAAACACCGGCTAGGCACACGGTACACATTAACACCGGCTAGGCACACGGTACACATAAACACCGGGCTAGGCACACGGTACACATAAACACCGGCTAGGCACACGGTACACATAAACACCGGCTAGGCACACGGTACACATAAACACCGGCTAGGCACACGGTACACATAAACACCGGCTAGACACACGGTACACATAAACACCGGCTAGGCACACGGTACACATAAACACCGGCTAGGCACACGGTACACATAAACACCGGCTAGGCACACGGTACACATAAACACCGGCTAGACACACGGTACACATAAACACCGGCTAGGCACACGGTACACATAAACACCGGCTAGGCACACGGTACACATAAACACCGGCTAGGCACACGGTACACATAAACACCGGCTAGGCACACGGTACACATAAACACCGGCTAGGCACACGGTACACATAAACACCGGCTAGGCACACAGTACACATAAACACCGGCTAGGCACACAGTACACAAAAACACCGGCTAGGCACACAGTACACATAAACACTGGCTAGGCACACGGTACACATAAACACTGGCTAGGCACACGGTACACAAACACCGGCTAGGCACACAGTACACATAAACACCGGCTAGACACACAGTACACATAAACACCGGCTAGGCACACGGTACACATAAACACCGGCTAGGCACACAGTACACAAAAACACCGGCTAGGCACACAGTACACATAAACACTGGCTAGGCACACAGTACACATAAACACCGGCTAGGCACACAGTACACAAAAACACTGGATAGGCACACAGTACACATAAACACCGGCTAGGCACACAGTACACATAAACACCGGCTAGGCGCACAGTACACATAAACACCGGCTAGGCGCACAGTACACAAACACCGGCTAGGCACACAGGTAACCCTTTGATCTCCCCTGATGTTTAACCCCTTCCTAACCAGTGTCATTAGTACAGTGACAGTGCATATTTTTAGCACTGATCTCTGTATTATTGTCACTGGTTCCCACAAAGTGTCACTTAGTGTCTAATTTGTCCACCGCAATGTTGCAGTCCCGCTATAAGTCGCTTTTCCCCGCCATTACTAGTATAAAAAAATGTAAAAACAAAAAATTCCAGTTTATATCTCATAGTTTGTAGATTCTTTACATTTTGCGGAAACCAATCAATATACACTTACTGGGATTTGTTTTACCAAAAATATGGAGCAGAAAACATTTTGGCCAAAATTTAGGAAGAATTTTTATTTTTTTTCAACTTTTTATTGGATGTTTTATAGTAGAAAAGTAAAATAATAATATTGGTTTTTTTTTTCTTTTTCATAGCACAAAAAAACCCCACAGAGGCGATCAAATACCACCGAAAGAAACTATTTGTGGGAAAAAATCATATAAATGTTGTTTGTGTACAATGTCGCACGACCGCGCCATTGTCAAAGTGACGCATGGCCTGGTCCTGAATGGGGGGTAAATCTTCCGGAGGGCAAGTGGGTAATAAATGTACGTATTCGCACATACCGGGCATAAAAACTCTCCCACCTTTTCCTGGGTTGCGTCGTAGATACCCGCGTACACGGGAGAAATACTGCCCAGCAACACAGATTTCTGTATTTCATCATAAGAACAATCAGCTGCATTTATATCAGTAAAGAAAAAACCCTGAAAGTCTTAAATCACAACGTCAGCAAGAGAGACAGCGAGGAGCCCGCAGGGGGCGGAGCTGGGAACACCCAGCATGTGGCCCCTCCCACTTGCTGGAAATGATTGGTTTTGGTCAATATAGGGATGTCTGGTCCTGTGACTTTGTTTACAGTCTGCAGCAGTATGAGTGAGACCACAGACACAGAAACCGACAATTTCCACTGCTAGATACTCAGCAAGAGCTAAGGCCGGCCTCATGACATCATACATGACATCCCCACACATGACATCATCGCACATGACATCACCACACATGACATCACCACACATGACATCATCGCACATGACATCATCACACATGACATCATCACACATGACATCACCTATGACATCATAATCTATGACATCATCGCACATGACATCACCACACATGACATCATCGCACATGACATCACACATGACATCATACATGACATCGCACATGACATCACCACACATGACATCATCGCACATGACACCACCACACATGACATCACCACACATGACATCACCACACATGACACCACCACACATGACATCATCGCACATGACATCACCACACATGACATCACCACACATGACACCACCACACATGACATCATCGCACATGACATCACCACACATGACATCATCGCACATGACATCACCACACATGACATCATCGCACATGACATCACCACACATGACATCACACATGACATCATACATGACATCGCACATGACATCACCACACATGACATCATCGCACATGACATCACCACACATGACATCACACATGACATCATACATGACATCGCACATGACATCACCACACATGACATCATCACACATGACATCACCACACATGACATCACCACACATGACATCACCACACATGACATCACCACACATGACATCACACATGACATCATACATGACATCGCACATGACATCACCACACATGACATCATCACACATGACACCACCACACATGACATCACCACACATGACATCACCACACATGACACCACCACACATGACATCATCGCACATGACATCACCACATATGACATCATCGCACATGACACCACCACACATGACATCACCACACATGACACCACCACACATGACATCATCGCACATGACATCACCACACATGACATCATCGCACATGACATCACCACACATGACATCACACATGACATCATACATGACATCGCACATGACATCACCACACATGACATCATCGCACATGACACCACCACACATGACATCACCACACATGACACCACCACACATGACATCATCGCACATGACATCACCACATATGACATCATCGCACATGACACCACCACACATGACATCATCGCACATGACATCACCACACATGACACCACCACACATGACATCATCGCACATGACATCACCACATATGACATCATCGCACATGACACCACCACACATGACATCACCACACATGACACCACCACACATGACATCATCGCACATGACATCACCACACATGACATCATCGCACATGACATCACCACACATGACATCACACATGACATCATACATGACATCGCACATGACATCACCACACATGACATCATCGCACATGACACCACCACACATGACATCACCACACATGACACCACCACACATGACATCATCGCACATGACATCACCACATATGACATCATCGCACATGACACCACCACACATGACATCATCGCACATGACATCACCACACATGACATCACCACACATGACATCATCGCACATGACATCATCGCACATGACATCACCACACATGACATCACCACACATGACATCACCACACATGACATCATCGCACATGACATCACCACACATGACATCACCACACATGACATCATCGCACATGACATCACCACACATGACATCATCGCACATGACATCACCACACATGACATCATCACACATGACATCATCGCACATGACATCATCGCACATGACATCACCACACATGACATCATCGCACATGACATCATCGCACATGACATCACCACACATGACATCACCGCACATGACATCATCGCACATGACACCACCACACATGACACCACCACACATGACATCATCGCACATGACACCACCACACATGACATCACCACACATGACATCATCGCACATGACATCACACATGACATCATCACATGACATCACCTATGACATCATAATCTATGACATCATCACACATGACATTGTCATATGACATCATACATGACATCGCACATGACATCACCACACATGACATCATCGCACATGACATCACCACACATGACATCACCACACATGACATCATCGCACATGACACCACCACACATGACATCATCGCACATGACACCACCACACATGACACCACCACACATGACATCACCACACATGACATCACCACACATGACATCACCACACATGACATCACACATGACACCACCACACATGACATCACCACACATGACACCACCACACATGACATCATCGCACATGACACCACCACACATGACATCATCGCACATGACATCATCGCACATGACACCACCACACATGACATCATCGCACATGACATCATCGCACATGACACCACCACACATGACATCATCGCACATGACATCATCGCACATGACACCACCACACATGACATCACCACACATGACACCACCACACATGACATCACCACACATGACACCACCACACATGACATCATCGCACATGACATCATCGCACATGACATCACCACACATGACATCATCGCACATGACATCATCGCACATGACATCACCACACATGACATCATCGCACATGACATCATCGCACATGACATCACCACACATGACATCATCACACATGACATCACCACACATGACATCACACATGACATCACCACACATGACATCATCACACATGACATCACCACACATGACATCATCACACATGACATCACCACACATGACATCACACATGACATCATCACACATGACATCACCGCACATGACATCACCACACATGACATCACACATGACATCACCGCACATGACATCATCGCACATGACATCACCACACATGACATCACCACACATGACATCACCACACATGACATCACACATGACATCACCGCACATGACATTACCACACATGACATCACACATGACATCACCGCACATGACATTACCACACATGACATCACACATGACATCATCGCACATGACATCACCACACATGACATCACCGCACATGACATCACCACACATGACATCACCACACATGACATCACACATGACATCACCGCACATGACACCACCACACATGACATCACCACACATGACATCATCGCACATGACATCACCACACATGACACCACCACACATGACATCACACATGACATCATCGCACATGACATCACCACACATGACATCACCACACATGACATCACACATGACATCACCGCACATGACATCATCGCACATGACATCACCACACATGACATCACCACACATGACATCACCACACATGACATCACACATGACATCACCGCACATGACATCATCGCACATGACATCACCACACATGACATCACCACACATGACATCACCACACATGACATCACACATGACATCACCGCACATGACATTACCACACATGACACCACCACACATGACATCACACATGACATCATCGCACATGACATCACCACACATGACATCATCGCGCATGACATCACCGCACATGACATCACCACACATGACATCACCACACATGACATCACACATGACATCACCGCACATGACACCACCACACATGACATCACCACACATGACACCACCACACATGACATCATCGCACATGACATCACCGCACATGACACCACCACACATGACATCACCACACATGACATCATCACACATGACATCACCGCACATGACACCACCACACATGACATCACCACACATGACATCACCACACATGACATCATCGCACATGACATCACACATGACATCATCACACATGACATCACCACACATGACATCACACATGACATCATCGCACATGACATCACCGCACATGACACCACCACACATGACATCACCACACATGACATCACCACACATGACATCACCGCACATGACACCACCACACATGACATCACCACACATGACATCACCACACATGACATCATCGCACATGACATCATCACACATGACATCACCACACATGACATCACACATGACATCATCGCACATGACATCACCGCACATGACATCACCACACATGACATCACCACACATGACATCATCGCACATGACATCACCACACATGACATCATCGCACATGACATCATCACACATGACATCACCACACATGACACCACCACACATGACATCACCACACATGACATCACCACACATGACATCATCGCACATGACACCACCACACATGACATCACCACACATGACATCACACATGACATCATCGCACATGACATCACCGCACATGACATCACCACACATGACATCACCACACATGACATCACACATGACATCACCGCACATGACACCACCACACATGACATCACCACACATGACATCACCGCACATGACACCACCACACATGACACCACCACACATGACATCATCGCACATGACATCATCGCACATGACACCACCACACATGACATCATCGCACATGACACCACCACACATGACATCACCACACATGACATCACCACACATGACACCACCACACATGACATCATCGCACATGACATCATCGCACATGACATCACCACACATGACATCACCACACATGACATCACCGCACATGACATCATCGCACATGACATCACCACACATGACATCATCGCACATGACATCATCGCACATGACATCACCACACATGACATCATCGCACATGACATCACCACACATGACATCATCGCACATGACATCACCACACATGACATCATCGCACATGACATCATCGCACATGACATCACCACACATGACATCATCACACATGACATCACCACACATGACATCACACATGACATCACCACACATGACATCACCACACATGACATCATCGCACATGACATCACCACACATGACATCATCGCACATGACATCACCACACATGACATCACACATGACATCATCGCACATGACATCACCGCACATGACATCACCGCACATGACATCACCACACATGACATCACACATGACATCACCGCACATGACATCACCACACATGACATCACCACACATGACATCATCACACATGACATCACACATGACATCATCACACATGACATCAGCACACATGACATCACACATGACATCATCGCACATGACATCACCACACATGACATCACCACACATGACATCATCGCACATGACATCACACATGACATCACCGCACATGACATCATCGCACATGACACCACCACACATGACATCATCGCACATGACATCATCGCACATGACATCACCACACATGACATCATCGCACATGACATCACACATGACATCACCGCACATGACATCATCGCACATGACATCACCACACATGACATCATCGCACATGACATCATCGCACATGACACCACCACACATGACATCATCGCACATGACATCATCGCACATGACACCACCACACATGACATCACCACACATGACACCACCGCACATGACATCACCACACATGACATCACCACACATGACATCATCGCACATGACATCATCGCACATGACATCACCACACATGACATCATCGCACATGACATCATCGCACATGACATCACCACACATGACATCATCGCACATGACATCATCGCACATGACATCACCACACATGACATCATCGCACATGACATCATCGCACATGACATCACCACACATGACATCATCACACATGACATCACCACACATGACATCACACATGACATCACCACACATGACATCATCACACATGACATCACCACACATGACATCATCACACATGACATCACCACACATGACATCACACATGACATCATCGCACATGACATCACCGCACATGACATCACCACACATGACATCACACATGACATCACCGCACATGACATCATCGCACATGACATCACCACACATGACATCACCACACATGACACCACCACACATGACATCACACATGACATCACCGCACATGACATCACCACACATGACACCACCACACATGACATCACACATGACATCATCGCACATGACATCACCACACATGACATCATCGCGCATGACATCACCGCACATGACATCACCACACATGACATCACACATGACATCACCGCACATGACACCACCACACATGACATCACCACACATGACATCATCGCACATGACATCACCACACATGACACCACCACACATGACATCACCACACATGACATCACCACACATGACATCACCACACATGACATCACACATGACACCACCACACATGACATCACCACACATGACATCATCGCACATGACATCATCACACATGACATCACCACACATGACATCACACATGACATCACCGCACATGA
>JBBDGP010005726.1:0-41769 GCA_037952835.1 Lithobates septentrionalis | reverse complement strand
CCTGTGTGTTCTCTTCTCTGTTTATCTAGAAGTATCTCCTAATGTGTCCTCTCTATCTTTAATATCGCCCAATGTGTCATCCTGTTTGCATTTATCTAGCAGTATCTTCCAATGTCTTCTCCTCTCAGTACTTATCTTTAAGTATTTCTCAATGTGTCCTCCACTCTTTATATTTATCTAGAAGTATCTTCCAATGTGTCTTCTATTCTGTATTTGCCTAGAAGTATCCCCCGATGTGTCCTTCTCTCTATTTATCTAGAAGTATCTCCCGTTGTGTCCTCCTCTCTGTATTTATCTAGACGTATTGCCCATTATGTCCTCCTCCGTTTATCTAGAAGTATCTCCCGATGTGTCCTTCGCTCTGTATTTATCTAGAAGTACACTATATTGCCAAAAGCATTGGGACACCTGCCTTTACACATAAACTTTAATGCCATCCCAGTCTTGGTCCATGCGGTTCAATATTGAGTTGGCCCACCCTTTGCAGCTATAACAGCTTCAACTCTTCTGGGAAGGCCGTCCACAAGGTTTAGGAGTGTGTCTATGGGAATGTTTGACCATTCTTCCAGAAGAGCCTTTGTGTTGGTCAGGAATTCATCCCAAAGGTGTTCTATCGGTTTGAGGTCAGGACTCTGTCAAGTTCCTCCACCCCAAACTCGCTCATCCATGTCTTTATGGACCTTGCTTTGTGCACTGGTCATGTTGGGAAGGGGCCATCCCCAAAATGTTCGAACAAAGTTGGGAGCATGAAATTGTCTAAAACGTCTTGGTATGATGACGCCTTAAGAGTTCCCTTCACTGGAACTAAGGGGCCAAACCCAACCCCTGAAAAACAACCCCACACCATAATCCCCCCCCCCCCCACACCATAATCCCCCCTCCACCACATGATTGTGGACCAGCACACAAAGAGGCATAAAGACATCTCTCTGTATTTATCTAACAGTATCTCCCGATGTGTCCTCCTCCTGTATTTATCTAGAGGTACTTCCCAATATGTCCTCCTCTGTTTTTATCTAGAAGTATTGTCCAATATGTCCTCCTCTGTTTATCTAGAAGTATCTCCTGATGTGTCCATTGTCCTCCTCCTTTTTCTGTATTTATCTAGAAGTACCTCCCCAGTATGTCCTCTTCCCTGTATCTAAGAGCATCTAGAAATATCTGCTGATGTGTCCTCTCTATTTATCTATAACATTGCCCAATGTACCCTCCTGTTTGCATTTATCGAGAAGTATCTTCCAATGTCTTCCCCCTCAGTGTTTATCTAGAAGTATTTCTCAATGTGTCTCCTTCTCTGTATTTGCCTCAAAGTATCTCCCGATGTGTCCTTCCCTCTATCTGTATTTATCTGGAGGTACCTCCCAATATGTCCTCTTCTCTGTATTTATCTAGAAGTATTGCCCAATATGTCCTCCTCTCTGTTTTATCTAGAAGTACCTCCCGATGTGTCCTCCTCTATTTATCCAGAAGCAACTGCTGATGTGTCCTCTATTTTATCTAGAAGTATCTTCCAATGTCTTCCCCTCTGTATTTATCTAGAAGTAGCTCCCGATGTATCCTCCTATATACAATTTATCTAGAAGTATCTCCCAGTGTACCAGGAGTAGACAAAATAAAGTCTGGAACATCCAGAACTCTAGAGATGGTCGGAACGTTCTGGTTAATTTTATCTTTCCGACCGCTTCAATCGCTCTTTTGTTTACTTCCAAAGTAAGCTGCTTTATTTTATACGGACGTTCCGCCGTGATTTTATCGCTGGTCCCTTTCTGCTTAGGGGGGGGCGCCGCCATCGTTGTCACGGGCAGACGGGCACGTACTGCGATCACACGAGGGGCAGCGTGTATGCGGTTGGCGTAGGGCAGCTTTTTATCCTCCTCGAGCCGAGTACGGGATTTAGGCCTCCGCCGTCGTCTTTAACCCTCTCCGCACTGAGGCTGCGAGGCGAGAAGTTTATTAGCCCCGCGCAAAATCCCATATCGCTTCTATTCTGCGTCTGTCAGTTAAGCGGCCGGTGAATATTAATGCCCCTCACAGGCGCCTGTACGGTTTTATAATGCGTCCAGGTGATCCATGCGGCGAGGCACACGCCCGGGGTTCTGGCAGGGCATTAACATGCTCAGATGAATTTGTATTCAGAGCAGTCGGAGGAACAGGAGAATGGTAATACGGGGTAATCTGGATAGGTGACCTCACTACAGTAACGGAAAGCTCAATCTCGCCGCGGCGCTTGTATTCCCTGCTTGGAACGTCTGAGCCGAGGCGGTCGCGATACTCCGTCTGGGAAGCCTTTTTTTTTGTTTTTTTTTTTTTTTTTTTGCAGCTCGGCTCGCTCATATTGTAAACAACATAATGTGCCGTTCATTTTCTGACCATGCTTCCCTTTTCCGTTGTGCCGCCCCCCCCATCCCCTTCATGGCGGATTAGAAACTTTTGACCGCGGCCCTTTTGTATCCATTTTTATCTGTGAATAATGTTGCTGGTACAGCGGAATAAGCGCGGGCCATCTGATAACTCGACCTAGAATTGAATTCAACATAATTTTTAGGATGGCTGCCCTGGGGACAGAAAGTATTCAGACCCCCTTAAATTTTTCAATCTTTGTTATATTGCAGACATTTGCTAAAATCATTTAAGTTCATTTTTTGTCCTCATTATTGTACACACAGCACCCCATATTGTACACACAGCACCCCATATTGACAGAAAAACACAGAATTGTTGACATTTTTTGCAGATTTATTAAAAAAGAAAAACTGAAATATCACATGGTCCTAAGTATTCAGACCCTTTGCTCAGTATTTAGTAGAAGCCCCTTTTTGATCTAATACAGCCATGAGTCTTTTTGGGAAAGATGCAACAAGTTTTTCACACCTGGATTTGGGGATCCTCTGCCATTCCTCCTTGCAGATCCTCTCCAGTTCTGTCAGGTTGGATGGTAAACATTGGTGGACGGCCATTTTTAGGTCTCTCCAGAGATGCTCAATTGGGTTTAAGTCAGGGCTCTGGCTGGGCCATTCAAGAACAGTCACGGAGTTGTTGTGAAGCCACTCCTTCGTTATTTTAGCTGTGTGCTTAGGGTCATTGTCTTGTTGGAAGGTAAATCTTCGGCCCAGTCTGAGGTCCTGAGCACTCTGGAGAAGGTTTTCGTCCAGGATATCCCTGTACTTGGCCGCATTCATCTTTCCCTCAATTGCAACCAGTCGTCCTGTCCCTGCAGCTGAAAAACACCCCCACAGCATGATGCTGCCACCACCATGCTTCACTGTTGGGACTGTATTGGACAGGCGATGAGCAGTGCCTGGTTTTCTCCACACATACCGCTTAGAATTAAGGCCAAAAAGTTCTATCTTGGTCTCATCAGACCAGAGAATCTTATTTCTCACCATCTTGGAGTCCTTTAGGTGTTTTTTTAGCAAACTCCATGCGGGCTTTCATGTGTCTTGCACTGAGGAGAGGCTTCCGTCGGGCCACTCTGCCATAAAGCCCCGACTGGTGGAGGGCTGCAGTGATGGTTGACTTTCCCGACTGCATCTCTGGAGCTCAGCCACAGTGATCTTTGGGTTCTTCTTTACCTCTCTCACCAAGGCTCTTCTCCCCCGATAGCTCAGTTTGGCCAGACGGCCAGCTCTAGGAAGGGTTCTGGTCATCCCAAACGTCTTCCATTTAAGGATTATGGAGGCCACTGTGCTCTTAGGAACCTTAAGTGCAGCAGAAATTTTTTTGTAACCTTGGCCAGATCTGTGCCTTGCCACAATTCTGTCTCTGAGCTCTTCAGGCAGTTCCTTTGACCTCATGATTCTCATTTGCTCTGACATGCACTGTGAGCTGTAAGGTCTTATATGGACAGGTGTGTGGCTTTCCTAATCAAGTCCAATCAGTATAATCAAAAACAGCTGGACTCAAATGAAGGTGTAGAACCATCTCAAGGATGATCAGAAGAAATGGACAGCACCTGAGTTAAATATATGAGTGTCACAGCAAAGGGTCTGAATACTTAGGACCATGTGATATTTCTGTTTTTCTTTTTTAATAAATCTGCAAAAATGTCAACAATTCTGTGTTTTTCTGTCAATATGGGGTGCTGTGTGTACATTAATGAGGAAAAAAAATAAACTTGAATGGTTTTAGCAAATGGCTGCAATATAACAAAGAGTGAAAACTTTAAGGGGGTCTGAATACTTTCCGTCCTCACTGTATGTATTTATTTAAAATATTATATCTCTATTTTTAAAATGTATTCAAAATAACATATATTTAAATATTAATACATGTATTTAAAATAATATAAATCTGTATTTAAAATATTATATGCATTTATTTAAATAATGTATTTAATCATTTATGATTGAAATACATATATTTTAAATGCTATTATTTATTATTATTTTTTTAAATGTATGTTAAGAATAATATGTATTTAAAATAACATTTATTTTAATAATACATTTATTTAAAATAATATTAATAATATATCAATTTAAAATTATATGTATTTATTTAAATAATATTATTATTATTATTATTATTATTATTATTATTTTTTAAATGAATACATTTAAATACAGATATAATATTATTTTGAATACATTTATTTAAATTTATTATTATTATTATTATTATTATTATACATATATTTTTATTTAAAGTGATTGTAAAGTCTTTTTTAAATTTTATTAATAAAAAACATGTTATACTTCCTTACCTGCTCTGTGTAATGGTTTTGCACAGAGCAGCCCTGATCCTCCTCTTCTTGGGTCCCTCGTCGCTGCCCTCTTGCACCCAAGCTGAGCTGCAGCTCCGTGTGTCCATTCAGACACGGAGCTGCGGCCCGACCCCGCCTCTTTTCTCTTCATGTTGGCTGGCTGACTGACTGACTTTGACAGCAGCGGGAGCCAATGGTGCCGCACTGCTGTCTCAGCCAATGAGGAGGGGAGTCCCGGGAAGCCGAGACATTCCTTCAGCATCGCTGGCTCTAGATGAGGCTCGGGTAAGTAATTAGGGGGGCTTGCTACACACAGAAGGCTTTTTATCCTAATGCATAGAATGCAATAAGATACAAATCTTCTGCCTTTGCAACCACTTTAAATAAATAGTTATATGATTAATATTTGAAATACATTTTTATTATTTAAATTAATACATATAATATTTATTATTTTAAATGCCTGCTTATTAAATTAATACATTAAATGAATACATATGTTTTTATTATGCATTTACATTATTATTATTAATTTTAATAACATTAAAAATATAAAATTATTTTTTTTTGTTCCAAGAATATTTTAAATCTATAATTGAAAAAATTATATAATAGTTTTAAATTTATTTTAGTAAGTTGGCATTTGATCTGCTTTGCTTATACCCCCCCCCCCCCTCATAAATATGCTAATTAATTTTTTTAAATAAAATCCTTCGCTTTTTTCATACTTTTTTTTTTTTTTTTTTTTTTTTTTTTTTTAATCACTGGTTCTCTGTGCTTCTCTATGCTATGCAAGCATATCTTGGCTGGTGGGAGGGTGCTTCACATAGCTCAAAGCTAAAACCACGACAGCAGTTTGGCTCGAGAACGTGTTCCTAATGCAAGCAGTGGGTTGGCTCTTGGGAGGAGTTAAGCAAATATCAAATGCCTTGATGCGTACGTATCAGTCTGGAGGAGTAAACATTCCAAAGCAGGCTGTATTTGCATGCAGACCACCCTAGGTAATGCCCATATGCGATGCTGAGCCTCCATAATTGGAAAGAACTGAAATCCAATGAATAAATGGCGCAAGCCAGGGACCGTTGGGCTGGGGAGGAAAGATCTACATGACGTTGGGCATCCTCCAACCAAAAAATGAGGTGGGGTCTATCTGACATGCTGCAGCTTCTAATGCACAGTGTGCATCGGAAACAGAGTCAGTAATTGACGTACAGGTGAGGAGCCTCTACAGAAGACTGGAGGTCCAGGTTTAATGTTCCTGGACAGTATGTTTGCTTCCGGCTGGTGAAAAGTGACCAGAGAATTTTACCTCGGGAAAATAAGATTGAAATAATTTTATTGCATGTGTATATGATACCTTTTATTTTGGATCCACTGAAAATTGGCCTTATAGTTTTAGCATCGCAAAATTTTGGTAAGAATAATTTTTATTGCTTATGTTGGATGACACCCTGGCCTCCTGCTGGTGAAAATTGGCTTAAGAGTTCTTTTAACCCGAAATATCATTAAGGATACTTTTTATTGCATGTTTCATACAAGATGTTCCACTGTTGGCTTCTGAAAATTGGCTTGGGAGCATTGACACCGAAAATTTTGGTAGGAATACTTTTGTTACACGTGGTTGGCTTCCACTGACTTGGGAGTTTGGTAGGACTTCTTTTAGTCACTTGGCTTGCAGTTGGCTTCCAGTCGATGAAAATTGGCTTGGGAGTTTCAGCGTAGGAAAATATCAGGAAATCGTTTTATCAAATATGGGATGTCCAGTTGATGGCTCCTTCAAATTGACCTGGGAGTTTTCCCCCAGAAAATTTTGGTAGAAATAGTTTTGTTTTACATCTGTTTATAAAAAGGAACAAAATAAGTGTAGCGCTAATACAGACAACCATAAATGTCTAGCATAGAGATGGTAAAGTCCATAGACTAATGAACCTCTAAATATAAATTAGACAAAGGTCCTCCATAAATATGTAACTCATAAAAAATGAAAAGTGATAGTCCATAGGTAGATGTGTGACTTCATATGTGGGACATATCAATAAGTACATGACATCTGAAGTGAAGAGAACACCACCACCGACAATAAGGAGGCTTACCGGATCGATTGGACCCAAAATAACCATACGCTTGATTGGGTCAAACAGGCTTAGGTGGTGAACAGCTGTAGGAGATCCGAAGGGGTTGGAAAGATAGAGGTCCTGGGATGAACCGTAGACCGGTGTATCCAGGATCGATTGACCCAATCAAGCGTATGTTTTGTTTTGGGTCCAATCGATCCTGGATACACCGGTCTACGGTTCATCCCAGGACCTCTATCTTTCCAACCCCTTCGGATCTCCTACAGCTGTTCACCACCTAAGTCTGTTTGACCCAATCAAGCGTATGTTTTGTTTTGGGTCCAAACAGACTTCGGTGGTGAACAGCTGTAGGAGATCCGAAGGGGTTGGAAAGATAGAGGTCCTGGGATGAACCGTAGACCGGTGTGTCCCGGATCGATTGGACCCAAAAAACCATACGCTTGATTGGGTCAAACAGGCTTAGGTGGTGAACAGCTGTAGGAGATCCGGAGGGGTTGGAAAGATGGAGGTCCTGGAATGAACCGTAGACCGGTGTTTCCCGGATCGATTGGACCCAAAAAACCATACGCTTGATTGGGTCAAACAGGCTTAGGTGGTGAACAGCTGTAGGAGATCCGGAGGGGTCGGAAAGATTGAGGTCCTGGGATGAACCGTAGACCGGTGCCTCCCAACTGCAATCAACAGGTGGCCTGGAGCAGACCAAAAAAGAACGGACATCTGTTATACTGATGTTGGCCTTTGGATGCTGAAAATTTGGTTTTAAAGCTTTGGCACCCCTAATTGTTGGTAGGAATAACTTTTATCACATGGGTTATTCGGTTGTCGCACCGAAACAATCAGCTTCTCACACCTTTTTAGGACCGATTTCACACCTATGCAGGTTGCCGTTTGCATGTTCCCCGGTGCATTTTTGCGCTTTTCAATACACGTTTTCGATCCATTGAAGTCTATGGAACCAAAAAACAGAAAAAAGTCCGTGGCCCTTTCCGTAAAATGTGATGAACTACATCCATAGGAAACCATGTTAAATGGACTGTAGTGCGTTTCTGCAAAACTGAAAATGCACAAAAAATGGTATAGGTGTGAACCAGGCCTTAAAGAGGTCATTCAGCGACTTTCAACCCCTCTAAAGCTAAGTTTGTTGCTCTTCGAAATTCTACTGCTTGGCATTTCACCAGAAGAGAACAACCGTTATATGGCACATTGGCTTCCAGTTTCTGAAAATTGGCCTGGGGAAATATCTGTAGAATGACTTTTTTTTTTTTTTATTGAATATGGGATTTCCATTGATGGCTCCTGCAAATTTGCTCAAATTTCTGAAAATATTGCCTTGGAGATTTTGGATTTGGAAATATCAGAGTACATTTTCTCGAATATATTTTTTATGGGATTTCCCGTTGCTTGCTCCTTGACTTGACCTGAGATTTCGATAAGAATAATTTTGAACACGTCTTTTATACTGTATTGTTGTTTTTCAGATGCTGAAAATTGGCTTGGGAGTTTTGGCATAAATTTTCGTAGGAATAACTTTTTTATGTTATGTTTTTTTGTTATGTTTTTTATGTGCTATTCTATTATAACACCCTTAGGATGGGTTTCACACCTTAATGTGGTCATTTACTGACCTTCAACGTCAAGGTAACCCCTTGTTGCTATTCAGTATTTCACTGCTTGGTACTTCTACACCAGAAAAAAAAAATATGGCTATATGGCACGTTGGGTTCCAGTTTCTGAAAATAGGTGCGGGAATTTTTGGCACTGAAAATATTGGTAGGGAGTAATTTTTTTATCAAATATGTTATATAGGATGTCCTGTTGCTGGCTCCTCAGATTGACCTGGGAGTTTTGGCACAGGAGATTTCGATAGGAATAATTTGATCACATCTGTTCTACTGAATAGTTGACTTTCGGAAAATTTAGGCTTGGGAGTTTTGGCATAATGGTTTGGTAGAAATACAGTACCCTTTTATCATGTGTTCTTATCGCACCCAAAGGATGAGGTTTCATACTTTAACAAAGTCATTTACCAACCTTCAACTTCAAGGTAAGCCCTAAAGCTAACTTTGCCGCTCTTTAGTATTTTATTCCTTGGCATTTCTGACCAGGAAAAAAAAAAGCACTATGGCACGTTGGCTTCCAGTTTATGAAAATTGGCTTGGAAGTTTTGGCATTGTTTGGTAGGAATACCTTTCATCACATGTGCTATTCTGTTATCACACCCAAAACGTGGGTTTATCTTGCTCAAACAAGGTCAGTTACTGACTTTCCACCTCAAGGTAACCACTAAAGCAGCCTTTCTCAACCTTTTCACCCTGTGAAACCCTTGAAATAATTTTTAGGTCTTGGAGAACACTTGTAAGAACCAATTTGTTGGTGGTCAGTAGGAAAATATGCTCCTTTTATTGGTGGCTAGTGGGAAGAGCGCCACCATTACAGTCAGCTTTGGGTTCATGCAGCTGGCTCTGCCAAGTGGCATTAACCTGGGAACTATGCAGACACCATCAAAAGGGAGGTTAGTCAGCCACAGCTCAAGGAACCCCTAGCAATATTTTGAGGAACCCTTGGGTTCCATAGAATCAGTGCCACGCCAAGGTCATCCAGTACCCAGAGCAAAGATGCCAAACTGCTCCCTCCTTCCATTTTAGGGTTGGCACTGATGTTGCTGTCACTAATCCTGTCAGCCTTCTAACAGAAGCAACTGAAGCAAGGTGCCCCCATCCCTGCAATAAACCATTGTGCCCAGGGCAGCCTCCCCTCCTGCCCACCCCTTGTCCCGACACTGCATGAGACCCTGGTTGAGAATGGCTGCTCTAAATCTAACCTTGTTGCTCTTCAGTATTTCATTGCTTGGCATTGCTTTTTGTAATTTCTGGCCTGTCTTTATTCAGATTAACAGTCCTATTTGCATGTCAAGGATGACCGAACAATTGTACATAATGCACATGTGGCTTTCCTCTATGTAGAAGAATGTTTTAGAATGTGTCCACCCCATTGTGTGTATGTGTGTTTGGTACCCAATTCTGTGGTCATTTCAGCAGAGAAGATTGCTACCATTTATGAGACCATCTTTCGCATTGAAAGACACCGTTCACCGTTGGCGGTCACCGTCTTCTTTCTTCATAACAGGTCTTCTTTAAATGCATTTTGACCCTGTCCGGGAAGGGTTTGCTGGCTGCTTCCTAATTGCGGGCTGGCTTTGTGTTCCCTGCAGCTCAGACTCTGCAGGCAATAAATTCAGCGTGTTCACGGAACTCGGCACTGTCACTGTGTACTGACAGCGGCGGTGGCGGAAGACACCGTCATTGTGTGTCCATAAAGTCCTCTCGGGCTTATTGTCCTTGCAGAGGGATGCAAATGCAGGGCATCTATTGTCTATGGGGCCTTGAAAGAAACTGCATGCTAATCCTAACTCCTATTCAGAAAATGCTATTTTCCTGGCATGTATGCCGAGCCTTAGCTTCTATGACGTAGCAAGCTGTTGAGTTGGTGGGTTACGACTCCCAACGGCTACATATTTCCAGGTTGGTTGCTGTAGGATCACCCCTTCCCGAGCAGGAAGCGATGACCTAAAAATGTTCCTGGCAATATAAAAGATACAAATTGGATCTTTTTGTATGGCCGGAGCGTTGTTATGTTTCCATTCCCCTGATCCCGGTTGGGTAGGACTTTCAATGATGAATGTTCAAATTTTTGTCCACTCTTTTCCCGTCATGGCCTTTAAAAAGGTTACTTCGTCTCACAATGTCTACTCGTCCTTCCTCTAATATTCTCGAACTGACCGGGATTAAAATAAAAGCTATTTGTTCTCAGGACAGGAAGCGTGCGCCGTCCTCGCCTCGCACGGGGAAAATAAAAGTCCCAAGTTATTTTGTGGACTTTATTTTTATAACGTTACTTTTTCCAGTTTGGGATAAGGTTACATTGTCCATGTGAGCCTCGTATTGTAAAGAAAGACATACGGGTCATCCAACGGACTCCGCAGAAAGACGTGCGCCTAAATAGTACGACCCTGTGACCTCTGGGCTTTATCCGGGAGGCACAATGCTGGCCCTCATGTTCGGAGTGCAGAATGATGGTAGCTCGGGGAATAAATAAGATGACTTTTATTGTGTGTCATGTAGAACTTTTCTTGGGTTCTTAGAAAAGCGGTGACCACCGGCGAGATGCAGACCTCCCCTGGAGGACTATAGTGCTCCTGATATAGTATTTTCTCTATTTTACACGGGGAAAAGATAGAGCAGAGCTCAGTGTCTCATTGACTTTTTCCTTAACTGTTATGTTTCAGAGATACAAAATTCAGCCCTCAGGCGAGAGTATATCCCCAAATCGTTGGTGTCAATAGGACAGTGGCCTCCAGGGAAGACTGCCTCCCCCAAGTCTTTGGTGTCAGTGAGATTGTGGCCCCCAGGGGAGAATGCCCCCCCCAAATCATTGCTGTCAGTGGCCCCTAGGGGAGAATGGCCCCTAGATTATTTAAATAATTGTTTTTCATTAAATAGTGGCTCCCAGGGTATACAATCTCCCCAAATCATTGGTGTCAAGGGGAGATTGCCCCCCAGGAGAGAATATCTCCCCCGGTTCATTAGTAGTGGTTCTAAGGGGAGGTCTCTCAAAATCATTAGTAGTGGTCCTCAGGAGAGAAGATCTCCCCAATTTATTAGTAGTGGTTCTCAGGGGAGAAGATCTCCCAAAATCATTAGTAGGTGGTCTTCGGGAGAGAAGATCTCCTCCCTAATTTATTAGTGGTGGTTCTCGGGAGAAGTTTTCCCCATATCATTAGTAGGTGGTCCTCAGGAGAGAAGATCTCCCCAATTTATTAGTAGTGGTTCTCAGGGGAGAAGATCTCCCAAAGTCATTAGTAGCTGGTCTTCGGGAGAGAAGATCTCCTCCCTAATTTATTAGTGGTGGTTCTCGGGAGAAGGTTTCCCCATATCATTAGTAGGTGGTCCTCAGGAGACGATCTACCCAAATCATTGGGTATCAGTGGGATAGTGGCCCTCAGGGGAGAATAGCCCCTAAACCTTTTTGGTGTCAGTGGTGGTACCCAACTTCCCTTAGGACAGGAGTTGGCATCGCCCACAGATGAAGGTTGTTGATCCCACAAGTAGCCTGCCAATGCTATTTCTAATTAGGTCTTTTTGTGCCCAAACGCGTGATTCCAGACCCGTTGAGTGCAGATCAGTCCTCCCATGGAGTCATTTTAGATATGATACATTCATTCATAAATCCTGTGGTGGTGTTTTTTTTTTTTTTTTTTTTTGTGATGCAGTGGCATGGGGCCCACTAGTCCTTGCTTGGGCCATTCCGAGCCTGGCGTGGTAGTTGTTGGAGCATGAGGGAGGCCATGACCTGGCAGGACAGGGAGCCATGGCCCAGTGGTTGAGGAGCACTGCTGTGGCAGATATCTACACAATTTGCCTAGAGGCCATGCTGATTGGACCTACAGAAAAAAATGTGTCATCATTTTGAGTGCATTTGCAAAACGCCAAATATGAATGCAGCCTTGCGCAGCGCACAGATCGTTCACATTTGTGAGCTGCATTACAGGGCATGCTGGGTGTGTATGTGACCTAACCTGTATTGGGCTAGATTTAGATATTACCGTGCCTTTGAAAAGCGATCTTCAGTTGGTGAGGTGATATGATTCCTCCTTGACCGCTTGTTTTAACTCCATAAATGATGCACCAATGTGCTGCAGCCGCGGTATTTGCAGCACATCCCTGTTCACTTGAATGGGTCAGGTAGCGGCACCGCTCGCCATACGCGGTTGGGGGTTAATTTTATGCGGCAGGCACAAAGCATTGCAACCGTGGCATGCGAAAGTCTCAATTTTGTCACCTTTACAGCTTGAAGGGCAGGCCGTAAATGTGACTCGGTGTGTTTTTTAAGGCCCCCCTCCATAAGATATTTTTTTTTTAATTATAGATTTATATATTTTTAGTTTAATTTTTACATTTTAAGTTTGTTTTTGGCATTACGTACCAGCACGCTTGCATCTTGAGCTGCTTCTGAACTCCAAATCCCCCCCCCCCCCCTCAACCCATCTGCTCTCGGAAGGAAGGCTCTGTAGATCCGCCGCCACCGATCGCCCCGAGGCCAGTCGCCTGCTATGTCTCATCAAGGTGATTTACCTCCCTAATTTTCCAATCTTTCCCATGCCGCTGTCGCCAACCCGAAGACCAGGCGCTGCGTTTCAGCACGTCACCGGCAACTCGTCTCCGCACGCAGCTGCGTTCGGGTGACATTGACGTTTCCTGAGTGACAACAGTAATGCGCTCTTGTCATTGACTGCGGGCAGATGGAGGTGTCAGGAGGTGACTGGGATGACTGCTGCCACATCGCTTACCAGAGGCCCGCGTGTTCTGGCTATTGATCCGTGTTGGAGATAAAGACGAGTTCTCTATAGACTAATGACGGAGTTGTAGCGCTCAGCCACGGCCATTACAGGCTTTTAAAGGAAGACCCCCCCCCAGGTGTTAAGATTTGCCTTTTTCTAGTGGCCTATCAACATTTTATAAAAGTACTGCACAGGATTCCCTCCCCTTGACTGAGCCGAATCCTCCTTCATTTGAATCTCACGTCCCGCCCCCCCCCCCCCCCTCCCAGGCACTGCAGCTCACAGTGGGAGGGTCTCGGCAACAGAGGCAGTGCTGCCAATTCAGAAAGCAGTGGGCGGGACTAGGTGTGGCCAGGTGCTGATTGACAAGCTGCATACAGTGCTGATAGCCACACCCCCTGTAACCTCTCCTCCCACCCTAGTGTAAGCAGGTACAGCCTATATGAGAGTGACAACTCGGCTCTAAATTCAGGAACAGTGCAGCAGCGTTGTCACTCCATCAGGAAGGTGCATTAGGTGGGCCAAACTGGCAAAATCAACGGGTCTTTCTAGGACTCTTCAGGGGGATTAATGCTAGTTAGACATTTGTGTGTTGCGAGAACGCATACAAAATCACGCGCTTTCCCATAACTCGCAGAAACGCGTTGCCCCTTTGCAGGCGAGCGGCAGTACCATTAACTCTTAACCAGTTGCCGACTGCGCTATAGCCGAATGACTACAGAATGGTCATCTAGTTCTGGGAGAGTGTCGGCAAACATCCTCCCAGGACCACGCCTCCTGCGGTGAGCATCGGGCGCGCTTTGTGACTGTGTCCTTCAGACACAGCTGATCACAGATCCGGTTAAAGGGCCAATCACAGCAGGCCCTTTACCATGTAATTAGCTGTGTCCAATCGCAGCTGATCACATGTAAACAGACTTGCAGGTTATCAGCAGTCCTTTTCTCCCACGCTGTGTCTGTGGGAGGAAAGGTGAGCTGTTAATCGAGAAGGCTGTCAGGTCATCGTTCACACTGATAATCGGGGCACTGATTGTTTGTGCCTCCTCATTAGCGCCCATTGGTGCCCCATTGGTGCCTCCTCATTAGTGCCCATTGGTGCCTCCTCAGCGCCCATTGGTGCCCCATTGGTGCCTCCTCATTAGCGCCCATTGGTGCCTCCTCATTAGCGCCCATTGGTGCCCCATTGGTGCCTCCTCATTAGCGCTCATTGGTGCCCCATTGGTGCCTCCTCATTAGCGCCCATTGGTGCCCCATTGGTGCCTCCTCATTAGCGCCCATTGGTGCCTCCTCATTAGCGCCCATTGGTGCCTCCTCATTAGCGCCCATTGGTGCCTCATTAGCGCCCATTGGTGCCCCATTGGTGCCTCCTCATTAGCTCCCATTGGTGCCTCCTCATTAGCGCTCATTGGTGCCCCATTGGTGTCTCCTCGTTAGTGCACATTGGTGCCTCCTCATTAGCGCCCATTGGTGCCTCCTCATTAGCGCCCATTGGTGCCTCCTCATTAGCGCCCATTGGTGCCTTCTCATTAGCGCCCATTGGTGCCTCCTCATTAGCGCCCATTGGTGCCTCCTCATTAGCGCCCATTGGTGCCTCCTCATTAGCGCCCATTGGTGCCTCCTCGTTAGTGCACATTGGTGCCTCCTCGTTAGCGCCCATTGGTGCCCCATTGGTGCCTCCTCATTAGCGCCCATTGGTGCCTCCTCATTAGCGCCCATTGGTGCCCCATTGGTGCCTCCTCATTAGCGCCCATTGGTGCCCCATTGGTGCCTCCTCATTAGCGCCCATTGGTGCCCCATTGGTGCCTCCTCATTAGCGCACATTGGTGCCTCCTCGTTAGTGACCATTGGTGCCTCCTCTTTAACGCCCATTGGTGCCTCCTCATTGGTGTCCCATTGGTGCCTCCTCATTGGTGTCCCATTGGTGCCTCCTCATTGGTGCCCCATTGGTGCCTCCTCATTGGTGCCCCATTGGTGCCTCCTCATTAGCGCCCATTGGTGCCCCATTGGTGCCTCCTCATTAGCGCCCATTGGTGCCCCATTGGTGCCTCCTCATCAGCGCACATCAGTGAAGAAGACAAATTTTACTTATTTCCAAATTTTTAACAGAAACTAAGAAAAACCTTTCTAAAAGGAAAAAAAATATAAATTTTTAGTCTAGTCTGTGTTTCATTTATTTAGCTAAAAATGAAAAAAACGCAGAGGTGATTAAATACCACCAAAAGAAAGCTCTATTTGTGTGAAAAAAAAAATTATAAAAATTTAATCTGGGTTACAGTGTTGCATGACCGCGCAATTGTCATTCAAAGCGTGACATCGCTGAAAATTGGCCTGGGCAGGAAGGTGTCCAGTAGGCAAGTGGTTGATGGCACCCCCAAGCATCTGGGAGCGCTCCTTTTTTGCAGGCGCCAAAATGCACTATGCGTTTTGGTGCAACATGATTTTCTCAGAAGGGTCAGGGACTTGTTCCGAGCATTTTTCGCTTGTAGGGCTGGCCTACACATGAAATGCAAAATCATGTGGAACCTAGCCTTAGAGCTAACTTTAAGGAGTCTATTAATAAAAAAAGAAAAAAAACAGCGGGTTGGCCAGTGATTCAGCATGTATGTGCGTTCTTTGCGTATTGAGCAAAAACAAATGTTCTGTAGGCTATATTTTATTCGGAACTAATTTTTATTATAGGAAGTTGTAAAATGCCACATTATGGCCACTAGATGGAGCCGAGGAGCATTAGGAAATACGTCTTTGCAAAAAAGAGATACAATGTAACCACTCTAGAGAACGCTAGAGGGAATGAGCAAATATATGTAACAGATGGGTAACTATTGGTTAGAGCTGGTCCATTTTTTTTAATTTAAAGCTGAACTCTGAGGTTAGGAAATATTGTCCAAATTCGTTCCTAATGTGTATTCTTCCTGAAATCTCGGTGAGCTTTGTGTATTCTTCCAGATCTGTGCAGTAATCCAGTGTGAAACTTTTCCTTCCTGTTATAAAGACCATGAACTGCTGTTCTCCCTCTCCTTGTGCAAGGTGACTGGTCTTGTCTCCGCCCACTCCTGTAGTTTTCTATAGTGGGTGGAGCCTGCTTGGCCCCCTCCCACAGCTAAGCTCACCCTCCTTGTGCAAGGTCACTGGTTTTGTCTTCGCCCCCTCCTGTAGTTTTCTGCAGGCAGCCTGTAGTGGGTGGAGCCTGCTGAACCCCTCCCACAGCTCTGCAGTCTCTCCTTGTGCAGGGAGATTGGTCTGGTCTCCGCCCCCCTTCCTGTAGTTTTCTATAGTGGGTGGAGCCTGCTTGGTCCCTCCCACAGCTAAGTTCACGGTTTTTGTGCAAGGTGACTAATTTTTGGTCTCCGCCCCCTCCTGTAGTTTTCTGCAGGCAGCCTGTAGTGGGTGGAGCCTTCTTTGCCCCTCCCACAGCTCTGTTTTCTGCACAGGCTATGTACAGCGCAGTGATGATGTCACTTCTATTTTTTTTACAAGGTGATATCTGGGTTTGCAAAGGCTTTTGGTGCACACAAAGTAGATTCTTATCCTTTTTTGGCTCTTGAGGAATATATTTAAATGAGAGTTTTTGTCCCTGGAGTTCAGCTACAGGTGGCGCAATGTATTTAACATAGGCGGTTTTTTAGTGTTTTTTACCTTGCGTTACTTTGCCTGATATTTAAAAAAAAAAAAAATTCTGTTTAGCTTTTTTTATTGCATGTTAAATAAAAAAAAGCTTTTCTTTTTTTTTTTAATTTTTTTTTTTCCTGTTTATTATTGCATTTTTTTTTTTTTTGCCTTGCTTTTAATTGTATGTAAAATTAAAAAAAAAAGCCTTTTTATGGTCTTTTACATTTTTACATAACATTAAAGCAGAATAGTTACATTTATAATATATATATAATATATATTTATAAAAAATGCCCATCTATATGTACACGACGGTGTAACGGTGTGAACGGAGCTATTTCACATACTGAGGATTGCAATGTCGGGTGTGATTGAATGTCTGCAGCGCCGTACGACTTATCAGCCTCCGCGTCGTTCTGCTTTTTTTTTTTTTTTTTTGGCTTATGCAACAAATACATCCTGACGAGAAGCGCTGAAACGTTCAATTATGTCTCCATCTCCGTGCAACGTCATTTATGGCAAAGATTTGACAGTTTCATTTGTTCGGCGGTGACGAAATCTGCTTTCAGTTTGCGAGCAGGGGAGGGTGGGGGTAGGGGTGGTGGGTGGTGGTGGGGGGGGGTTGGTGTGTCCTGTGAGGGTTTGTGCGAGTGAGATAAATAGGGAGGGAGGAGGTGGTGGTGGTGGCGGAGCTTCTGCTAAGGAGGGAATGTTATCACACTGGAGGAAGGAAAAGCTCGGCGCACATGTTCTGTCTCCGCGATGCGTGCCTGGCGCCGACCTTGCCTGAGCCCTAATGCCGCGGCGGCCTCGGAAGCACCGAAGAGGTTAATCCACCAGGGGGGGAGAGGGGGGCGGCCACACAGCCAATAGCGTCTCCCGGTTTGCAGAGGCCACACGAGGTGCGTTCATGTGGATTGTGTTTGTTTGCGTCGGCGGGTAACCGCCCATTTCGCGATCGTCTTGGAGCGCCGGCGCTGTAAAAATAGCGACTGTCATTATCGGAGATTTTGGGAGCACGTCTGTCCTATTCCCCCCCCCCCCCCCCCCCCCTCGGTCGCTTGATTTATTAAATTGGGAAATCCTTCTCCTCGGAGAGCCGACTTCATGGAAAAGTGCCCTTTGTACCGGCTCATTAGAAGCATCAGTCTGCCGGGAAGTGGTATTTCGGTTGAGACTTGTGATGTCGTCCGCTGCCGGCTTCTTTAAAGGTTCTGTCCTCGCTTACCTTGGGGTGTTCTCTCCATTCTCTCTCGCCTCTCTCTTCCCCGTCCATTAATTAGGAATCCCCCGAGGAAGGGAGAGTTTTTCATCATGGCCGAGACAGGTGGAAAGACTTGGGATCCTGCAGCGCAGAGGTCTTGCCACCAATGTCCTTGTATGGTTTAAAGCTGAACTCTGGGGCAAAGTGGTGGGACTCCCTTGATGCCTTGAGGGTTAAATGTTTTTTTGTCTAGGGTACCTTCAACTTAGTCCTTGCTCCCATAGGCGTCCTCCTCTTCGTGTGACCGCTCCACGAAGCCACTTTTTTTCTCTTCCCACTTATTTTGGTTGACTTGTGAGCCATCCCCTACCGGCTTCTTTAAAGGGTCTGTCCATGCTTACCTTTTTGGGGTGTTCTCTCTGTTCCCCCATCCATCAATTAAGAATCCTCATGGAAGGGAGGAAGCTTTTCTTCATGGCCAAGGTGGGAAGACTTGGGATCCTGCAGTGCAGAGGTCTTGCCACCAATGTCCTTGGAAGGTTTAAAGCTGAACTGCGGGGAAAATGCAAAGCTACCCTTGTGGTGGGGATCCCATGGTGCTGCAAGGGTTTAAATGCTTATTTTTGTCTAGGGTACCTTCTTACTTTCCTTGTTTCTGCAGGCTCCCACCTCTCCCTGCGACTGTTCCCCAAAGCTGCTTCTCTTTGGCACTTGGACGTCATCCCGTACAATGCAGAACCTGCAGTCGTGCATTGTAAAGTGAAGACGCCGAGGGACGCCTACAGCGCCGAGCATCAGAGGGAAGAGGAAAGGGCCAGCTGCCGATGGGAGAGCTATGGGTAAGGTAAGTAAAAGTGCTTTCTAATGGTAACCTAGATAAAATCGGGTGTTTAACCCTAGCAGTGCAGGGGAGTGGGGCTTTACTACAAGGGTATTCAGGTTTAAAGTGAAACTGTTACTTCTGCTGTGCAAAGTAAGAATCTCTTCTTGGCCTACGTCCTCTGTCCTTCATATGTGTTTTTCTCACGCTTCTTCTCCATTCAACTCCTTCTCCATTCAGCTCCTCTTCCGCTGTTCTGGATTGAAAGACATGTGCAAGGTCCCAGTTGGAACCTACACAGGTCTAAAGACCTACCCCCGACCTTCGCATGACTGCGTTTTGGGCTTGGCGATTGGCCACTCAGGTGCCGCTCACTTAATACAGGGGAGGAGGTGAAGTGGGGCTAAGGGAATAAGGTTATGTGTGGATAAAAGGGGTGGGGGGCAGTCACTTGGAGGCAAGGGGGAGATATTTCCGTGGGGGGCAAGGGGGGGGGGATGGTCACTTGGAGGCAAGGGAAGATATTCCTTTTGAGGGTAAGGGGAGAAGAGGTCACGTGGGGTAAGGGTAGAAGGCCACTTGGAGGTAAGGGGAGAAGCTCCTATGGGGGTAAGGGGAGATGGTCACGTGGGTTAAGGGGAGATGTTCACATGGAGGCAAGTGCAGAAGGTCCCGTGGGATAAGGGGAGAAGGTCACTTGGAGGTAAGGGGAGAAGTTCCCTTGGGGGTATGGGGAGGTCACATGCTCCCTTGTATCCGGAAGTACTGGGCATTTCCAGAGGCTCTATCTGAGGAATGAGTCGGAAGGGGAGCATGAGGAAGGAAACTATTAATAGCAGAGGAGGTGGGCTTTAAATAGAACCTGTTATTTGCCCTGGAAGGGCTAAGTGGCAGGTTTACTAAGGTTATATACCTCCCCTAAATATCCATTAGAAGCTAAAATGTCAGCTAAAAGTCAACTGACCATAATGTTGGCTGTACAAGCTGCAATTTGATAAAACAATTGAATGCTGAAGTCTAACTTTTGTCAAAATTGCAAAGCAATTGAGGACCTAAAAAGGCCAGCAGCAAGGAGATGGCATAACGATTGCCCCAAATCTGATGAAGTTTGTGTGTGTGTGTGGTTTATTTATTTTCCTGTTTTTTCGCTTTGGTCTCTTAGACCATATTAAAGCTGTCAATTCGTTGCCATTTCGACTTCACAATCGACGGTTTGATTGAACTTGTAGGTGGTGGATTACTTTATTTCTGATGATTACTTGCGATTGTATTTTGGATTCCCAGTAGATGGAAAAGTGGTTGAAAAAGGTTGAAAATTGTCCTATGTATAGGCAGAATTGATCTCTTGGGTTTAGTTTGATCACTTTTAGTTGTATCTTTACTGACTTTTCCCATCTTTAGTGCTTCACACTTGGCAGTTTTTATAAACTTATCAGCTTTTGATTAAAAATATGATTGCATTGAAGTGACTGGTTTCTGGTTTTTAGGGCGTAAGGGATCAAAACGAAGGTTGAGATTGACCTGAAATGTCTTTCAACTCATAGTGTTTCAGTTAATTTGTCTATTTTGGTTTAGAACCCTGGTGTGCAACCTGCAACCCAAAGGTTGCATATGCCCCTTTGGCACATTCTGTTTGGCCCTCGGCCCCTGGAAATCATATTTTGTAATTGCAGTGATCTCTAGCAGTTTTGTGTAATATGTGAACAGTCCTAAGCATGTCCCACCTCTCCCAACAATTCCTATAGCATGTTTGCAGTCTCTGGCCATCTCTAGTCGCATGTCTATAGTCCAACCATCTTGTATAGCTTGCCTGCAGTCTGATCTTTTGTAACCATTTTGTCCTCTTTGAATATCTTGTGCTGCTTGTCTGCAGTCTCTGACCATCTCTTGAAGCAAGCCCATAGTTTTTGACCATCACCTGTTGACCATCTCTCGTAGCAAGCCCTTAGTTTTTGATCAGCTTCTTTAGCAAGCCTGTAGTTTTTGACCATCTTCTGTTGCCAATTTCCTTTTAGAAAGTCTGTAGTTTTTGACCATCTCTTATTGACCACTTACTTTAGCAAGCCTGTAGTTTTTGACCATTTTTCGTAGTAAGCCTGTCATTTTTGGCCATCTCCTGTTGACCATTTTCTGTAGCAAGTCCATAGATTTTGACCATCTCTCGTAGCAATTCCGTAGTTTTTTGACCATCTCTCGTAGCAAGTCCATAGTTTTTTGACCATCTCTCGTAGCAAGTCCATAGTTTTTTGACCATCTCTCGTAGCAAGTCCATAGTTTTTTGACCATCTCTCGTAGCAAGTCCATAGTTTTTTGACCATCTCTCGTAGCAAGTCCATCGTTTTTTGACCATCTCTTGTTGGATGTATGCAGTCTGACAGCTTTCTAGCATTACATTCACTGAATATTATGGGCAACTTCTTGGCAGTTAGGTTGAGGTCTAACACTTGAGGCCCCTTAATTAAGGAAGTTGGTCACCCTTCGTTTAGAATGCTGGGTTGTTCAAGTCCAGGGCATGTTGTTGTTGTGGAACGTTCAGTTCTGTGTTACTTTTTCTTTTCTAGATATTTAAAAAAAAATGTCCAATATTTGACCATGTTAAATCTACTCATAGAGATGAGATGGCATTCTGAAGGAATGTAAAATTTGTAGTCCAACATGGAATTTTGGAAACCTACTGAAATATTTGCAATACATATTTTTTTTTTTGCTCACTAAATTGATTCAACTGGAAATATATCCGATCGTTGGGTGAACATCCAATGTTATCTAGTACCGTCACGTTTTAAATGTTTTTTCCAGGAGAGAAAATTCTCACCGTTTTTATAGAGATCTTTCGTACAAAATACCCTTCGCAAGTCTGGCGAGCGTGGTCTTGTAGGCAGCCTAAGCGCCATCACAACCTAGGGCCCACAACTTGCCAGCAACAGAATTGCTAAAGGGCTGCATACCTGTTTCTATGGAGTCTCTCTCTCTCTTGCTAGTTGGGAGAGCAGCATTCTGGGCCTGCAAGGGACCAGTTCCATAGGGGTAAGTGGAGGGCTTTTCGGGTGATTCTGCTGCTGGTATCTAATGCATCTTGCCCATGTGACATGACTCTAAGGCTGCCGAAAACCACTGCAGGGCTTGCCTCTTTCCACAATAGCGTTTAATATATAGTTTTACCAAATTAAGTGACTCGTATTGTGTCTATGATCCGATTAAAAATGGAACTTCATCTCAAATTTTTTTAGTATTCAAGTCAATTAACAAATTTTCTGCATGTTTTTTTTTTTACTTCCAGAAATACTACTACTTTCTAACTAAACATTGTGATGAGAAGATTATCATAAGATAACATTTTGATCACACAGTAACCCGTAGAACTTTTTGTGGTAGGAATGTGTCCTCGTCTACACGGTGAAGGGTTCCAGAGTTTATGGCTGATATGGAGAAAACAAACTTGTTTTCTCATTTTTTTTAAAGCGGAGTTCCAGCCATTTATAAGTCAGCAGCTATAAAAAGTGTAGCTGCTGACTTTTTTTTTTATAATCAGACACTCTCACCTGACCTACGGTCCAGCGATGCGGGCGCATGAAGCCCCACTCCTCTCTGAGGCGCCGGCATTGTTACTGTGGGCGCCCGGCTGTGACTTCAGCCAGGTGCATGCGCGAGCCACACTGCGATTTGGCCAGGCAATCTTTTGGGACCTGTGACATGTCCCAGAAGATTGCAGGGAGGGAGGGGGGAGAGGTAATCTTCCTTCCGGCGCTGGGAGCTGGGTGCCTGTAAAAACTGGGTACCCCCCCCCCCCAAAAAAAAGGAAGCCACATGTGGCATGTCAGGGGGTCACCAGTACTTAAAGCGGAAGTTCCATTTTTGGGTGGAACTCCACTTTAAGTTCTGTTCTCTGGGTCCTGGAGCCTGGAGAGTTTGTAGAGCTTTGAGTGGGATAAAGCCTCCATCCCCGTGTCCCACGTCATGAAATACTCTATATTCTTTATTACTATTTTATACCCACAATGTACTGATCATGCCAGTGTATCAGAAGCTGTAAATATAAATTTTCAAGGGTTCCTCCTGGGTACAAAGGTTGAGAGAGGCTGATTTAGGGCAGCGCTTCTCACACAGGGGTGTCGCGAACATGGGGTGCGGTTTGCGCAGGATTAGTGTTGTGCATCTCAGGTCAGGATACATAGTTTCCCCCACTCGTCCTGGCACTGGGAAGAGGAGACTCTGATGTATTGGGGGTTGTCTGATGGAAAGGGTGGGGCTTCTGATTTGCAGGGAGGATTCTATGATGAGGGGGGGGGCTCTAATATAAAGGGGGGTGGTTGCTTCTGATGTGAAGTTAAGTTCCTTTTTTTATTTTTTATGCATTTGATCGTTAGTGTTTTTTTTTTGGTGGGGGGGGGGGGGGATTTTCTTTACAAAATTTGCGGCAAAATTGCGTGTGTTTGTTTTTTTTTTTTCCATTATTGGCACCTTTTTTGTTTATCTGCAAAATGCCGAAAACACAATTTTTGGCCGTTATGTTTCGGTCGCTGAAATTCCAGTGCATCTCTAATATATTTAATTTTGTTTCATTTCGCGCTCTTTTGCATTGGTATTGTTACACTTTTTTTTTTTTTATACCGGTGCATTTAATTTTGTTATTTGTGCACCGTTTCTTTTAACCTCCTTCTTTTTTTTTTTTTTTTTTTTTTTTTTTTCTTCGAAATTTTTGGCGGGCTTGTTTTTTTTTTTTCCGTAAATGTAAAATAATGAGGGGTGTTTTTCAATGTCAAAAAGAAGACCTTTATTTTCTATGCGTAACGATGCGCAAATGAGATCCAGGTTGCTCTGGAGGCATTTAAGCCTTCATTGAAAAAGGATTCCCGTGGGATCATCTTAAGAGATCACGAAGGTCAAGGAAAAATGTTTTTCATTTCCTTGAAAATTTTCGACCAACGTAAGAAAATTGTGGCAACACTTTATCATTTTGGTGATATATGTGGGAAGGTGAAATCTACGTTGGCTTTCGAGGGTGCAATGGCCTTTATGGCTCTTGAGGGTTATGGGAGCTTCTTTCAACTATTCTGGACGTTTTCCAATGCCAAAAAAAATAAAAGGTCCAGGATAGTTTAAAGGAGCTTTCATAACCCTCAGGAGCCATAAAGGCCATGGAACCCTCTGAAGCCAACGTAATTCCTTCCCACATATTTCACCAAAATGATAAAATGTTGCCGCAATCTTCTTAAGTTTGTCGAAAAATTTCAGGGACATGAAAGCCTTTTTTCCTTGACCTTCGTGATCTCATAAGATGATCCCACGGGAATCCTTTTTCAATGAAGGATCACAATGCCCCCAGAGCAACCTAGATCTAATTTGGGCGTTGTTGCGCGTAGAAAATAAGTGTTGTGTTTTTTTTTTTTTTTTTTTTTGTAAAGGCGTCACAGCAAGCCGAGCGGAGCGTCCGTACCCTGAAGGTCTGCGTGACACTTTCTGGCCTGTCCGCCCGGTCTCGCAGCGTGCTCTGTGTGTGTGTGGGAAGATGTGACAGTGGCTGATGAATGGGTTAAACCGGCTGGCCATCCGCACGCCATCTGTGATTAGTGAACGCTCAGTAAAGCAGGATATGCGTAGCTGCTATCCTGTGAAGGGGACGGCTTATATCAGCTAATCGTTACCGTCGCTCCGATTCAACTCGCTCCGACGTTGGAAGCTTAAAGGGGAATCCGCAGCCTCTGGGGGGAAAAAAAAGGTTCTTTCTTTTAGGTAGGATCGGAGATGCGGTTAGGCTTGGTGGAATTAGTGGGTTGGCCACAGACAGGAAGATATCTGTAGGAGAACAAAGGGCGGGGGGAACTCTTATCCATCCTTGTTTTTTGCGTTGCTGTTCGCAGCGAGAGTTTCCTACAAGCCGGACAATCTATGATAATGAGATCCTCCGACTGCCAGAGCCGCTCAGCCTCGCCCCCCGAGAGATCTGAGACGGCCCATTAATTGCAAGCAGGAACATTGCTTACGGTTTATGGGAAGCCTTTGTACTTTAAAGCTGAACCCCAGGCAGATACAACAGACACACCTTAAAGAGGAACCTCACCCCCACAGTGACATTTTTATTTTTGTATTTTTTTTTTTTTTTTTTACCTGTTGTTTTTGTGGATTATGCTCAGAATACATGCTCGCTGGTCCAGCAGATCCAGTGTTGTGCTGTTGCAACCCTCTGATCAATTACCGCAAGTTAGGTCCAGCGCCATCTTGTTTGCGAAGTCTTCGCGGGACATCTCCATGCTCCACGGCAATTCATCAGGGGGCCATTCGCTCTTCCGAGTTCTTGCTGATGACCTCCATGCTACACATTATCGGGGGAGGCGCTCTTTCCTCCTGGGTTCTTGCTGATGACCTCCATGCGCTGCAATATGTTATTAGAGGGCCGTTCTCTCTTCCCGGTTCTTGCTGTTGACCTCCATGTGCTTCATCAGGGAGCTGCTTTTGTCTTCTGGGTTCTTGCTGTTGACGTGCATATGCCCTGACACCTTATTAGGGCACTGCCCTCTTCCAGGTTCTTGCTAATGATCTCCATGCTCTATGACACATAATTAGGGGGCTGCTGTCTCTTCCGGGTTCCTGCTGATGATGACCTCCATGCTACACATTATCAAGGGAGGTGCTCTTTCTTCAGAGTTCTTGCTGATGACCTCCATGCCCTCAACACATCATTAGCGGGCTGCTCTCTCTTCCGGGTTCTTGCTGATGACCTCCATGCTACATATCATCAACGGAGGCACTCATTCCTCTGGGCTCGTTTTTGAAGACCTCCATTCACCGCAACGTGTCATCAGGGGGCAGCTCTCCAAGGTTCTTGATCATCTCCATGTACTGCAACACGTCTTTAGAGGCCCGCTCTCTTCTGGGTTCTTGCTGATGACCTCCATGCTACACATTATCGGGGGAGGAGCTCTTTCCTCCTGGGTTCTTGCTGATGACCTCCATGCTACACATTATCGGGGGAGGAGCTCTTTCCTCCTGGGTTCTTGCTGATGACCTCCATGCTACACATTATCGGGGGAGGAGCTCTTTCCTCCTGGGTTCTTGCTGATGACCTCCATGCGCTGCAATATGTTATTAGAGGGCCGTTCTCTCTTCTCGGTTCTTGCTGTTGACCTCCATGTGCTTCATCAGGGAGCTGCTTTGTCTTCTGGGTTCTTGCTGTTGACGTGCATATGCCCTGACACATTATTTAGGGCACTGCCCTCTTCCAGGTTCTTGCTAATGATCTCCATGCTCGATGACACATAATTAGGGGGCTGCTCCCTCTTCCGGGTTCTTGCTGATGACCTCCATGCTACATATCATCAGCGGAGGTGCTCTTTCTTCTGGGCTCTTTTTTTGATGACCTCCATTCACCGCAACGTGTCATCAGGGGGCAGCTCTCCAAGGTTCTTGTTGATCATCTCCCATGTACTGCAACACGTCTTTCCAGGCCCGCTCTCTTCCGGGTTCTTGCTGATGACCTCCATGCTACACATTATCAATGAGGCATTCTTTCTTCAGAGTTCTTGCTGATGACCTCCATGCGCTGCAACACATTAGGGCGCCTCTCTCCCTTCTGGGTTCTGATGACCCCCATGTGCAGCGGCACATCGTTGGGTGGCTGCTTTGTCTTCCAGGGTCTTGCTGATGACCTGCATATTCCTTGACACATCATCAGGGGGATGCTCTCTTCTGGGTTTTTGCTTGATGACCTCTATTCAGGGCAGCATGTCATCAGGGGGCTGCTCTCCAAGGTTCTTGCTAATCTTCATGTGCTGGAATACGTCATTAGGGGGGCACTCTCTATTCTGGGTTCTTGCTGATTACCTCCATGTGCTGCAAAACATAATTAGGGGGTTGTTCTCTTCTGGCTTCTTGCTGATGACCTCCCATGCTACACATTATCAAGGGAGGCGTTCTTTCTTCAGAGTCCTTGCTGATGACCTCCATTTGCCACAAAACACATCATAAGGAGGCTGCTCTCTTTTGGGTTCTTGCTGATGACCTCCATGTGCAGTGGCACTTCTTCAGGGGGCTGATTTGTTTTCCAGTTTCTTGCTGATAACCTGCACATGCCTTGGACACATCGTTAGGGGTTTGCTCTCCTCTGGATTCTTGCTGGTGACCTCTGTGTGCACGTCATCAGGGGGTGTTCAAGAACCAGGAAAAGCCAGCTGGCCCCCTGATGACGTGCATTCAGAGCTGTACGGTTGCAATCTGCCACAAGTTGGGTCCTGTGCCGCCATCTTCTTTTTCTTGCTTCATCAGAAGGCCACTTTCTCTTCCAGGTTCTTTCTGATGCCCCAATGCACTATGACACTTAATGGGGGGGGGGTTAGGAAACCCCGTGCTCTGTTGTACGTCATTGGGGCGGGTAGGGAACCAGGAAGAGCCAGCTGACCCGCATCACAGTAACCCAAAGCCTTCTGGGACCCCTGACGTGGATATTCCAGGGTCTTCAGGCGAGGGGGGGGGGATACGTTCATGACTGAGAGGAATCCTGCAACTGCTGAGTGATGTCCCCCATCAAAAGCAAAGAAACCATGTCAAACTGTGAAGGTTTTTTTTACATGGATGGCCAGGGGCTCAACCGCCTGCTTGTACCACGCACCTAAATGAGGACAAGAGGGCTGTCCATATGGCCACTTTTAGTGAAGGGGGCCGTGCCACGTGCAGTTGTGGCACAGTGGTTCAACCTCTAATAAAACAGGTGGTGAAAAGGGAACAGATCACCTCCTAGCTGCCTGTCAGCTGCCCTCTGAAAAGTGATCCACTGCAGATCGCCTTTCAAAGGGTGTTAGGAACGTAGGAGTATTAGGTGGATGGGAGAGAAATTTTTTTTATTTTTTATTTTATGATTATTCTACCCAAATTTTACATTATATCAACCTCTTGCAATTCCTGTACAACAGAGCTCACACTAGAAGAAGAAGCAGCAGCACAAGGGGCCAGTCAGTGTGGGGGGACATGCTGATGGGAGGAGAGAGCAGAGTGACCGAGGAATGAGCTCATCAGTCGTCGTCTTCTCGCAATCACAGGCTGGGGCAGGGACAAGACCTGTAAGTGTTAAAACCGCAGCAGAAAGCCGCCAAGTCTCTTGCCCTGCCAAAGCTGTGCTGTGTGGCAGAGCTGTGCAAATTTCAGGACTGGATGGACCGGAATACAAATCCCCTGGCAGGTAAAAACAGGCCTTGTGTATATATTTTGAGCTTTGTGCTTGGAGTTCTTCTTTAGGAAGCTTGGTACTATGTATAGTTTGTAATTCTATACGTGAGGCCAGCCCTGTTATTCATTACATAGGCAGTTTCTGCTTCCTGCTGCTGGTTAGTTCTGCATAGTGGTTGCTCTTTACTGTTCCTCTCAGCGCAAGTCTTCAATGACTTTCTCCCCTTTTTAACATTGCTGATCTGTCTGGTGAGATGAGCCTTTAAGGCCAGCATAAAGAAACCCACTTCCTCTGAGCCCAGGTCATCACGGACTTGCCCCCCCCAGTCAGAAGGAGAAGCAGCACAGTGATGAGCTCATCTCTCTAGCTTTGCTCTCTCCTCCTATCAGCATTAATGGGCTTCTTGTACGGCTCCCCCCCCCAGTCTGAGCTCTGCTGTACGAAGACCACAAGAGGTTGATATCGGGTCATTTTTGGGTACCTAAAACTGCTTGTGTTTGAAAAAAAAAAATATTGAATGATGTAATAATGACTACAGAGCTGCATTCATTTGTCTTCGATACCTTTTAGTTTTGCTTTAAAGTCAAAGAATCCTTTTGGTCGCAAAGGCACCAAATGCCCTTGTGGTTGTGAAGGGGTTAACTCGGCAGCTAGCCATCGTGAGCCTTTCCCCGACTTGGTGTAGGAGGCTCCGGTGACACCGGGGTGGGGGGGGGGCAATGACCGTTGCTGACAGTGGGGTCACCTCTATTCTGTGTCACCAGAGAGGTCATTCCAGGGGGCGCGACCCCGTAATTGACGTGACGAGGAGCTGATAACTGGGAAAGTGTCGAGTAAGGGGGACTATTCACCGGGGGGGGGGGGGGGCCCAGAGCCCGACTGATGTGGGAGAACTTTCTGTATGATACTGGCTGTGGGGTCAGCAAGGCTGCCGATGGGGGGGAGGGGTTATGACATCTGTCAGGTTTTTATTGCTGCTCATGACTCCACTTTGAAGCATTCCCCTGACTGGGGTGACGGGGGTCACCGGGACAGAAATGTGCCTTTCTTTGTTCCAGATTTTGTCCCCATTGTAGAGATTTCCTATTAACGGCCAGGCAAGTGGTATTTTGAGGAGGTCGGCTCACCAGCGGCAAAGGGTCAAGGACAGTCTAGCCTGTTCTTGACCCTTTGCCACTGGTGAGCCGACCTCCTCCTCAAAATACCACTTGCCTGGCCGTTAATAGGAAATCTATACAATGGGGAAAAAAAAGAAAACCTTGCCGGTTTCTGGGCCCATTTACACCTACGCTTTGCGGTAATGTGCAGCATAAGTGCGTTAATTATGAATGGCAGCCTGGAGCACTCGGGGAGTACCCATGCATTGTAATGCACTACCACGCTAAAAATGGAGGAGGTGTGTTGGAAGCACATGCAAACGAATAGGCTGCCTTAGGGCGACACATGTTAATGCACAAAAATAATACAAAGCACCAAAATGGGGAGGTGTGATTGGGTCCCCAAAAATGGGGAGGCTCTAATGGGTCCCGCAAAAGGGAAAGGCCTGAATGGGTCCCCCAAAAGGGAAAGCCAAAGGCTCTAATGGGCCCCCCAAAAGGGAAAGCCGTGAATGGGCCCCCCCTGAAAAGGGAAAGGCTCTGATGGGCCCCCTGAAAAGGGAAGGGCTCTGATGGGCCCCCCAAAAGGGAAGGCTCTGATGGGCCCCCCAAAAGGGGAAAGCTCTGATGGGTTCCCCAAAAGGGGAAAGCTCTGATGGGTTCCCCAAAAGGGGAAGGCCTGAATGGTTCCCCCAAAAGGGGAAGGCCTGAATGGGTCCCCCAAAAGGGGAAGGCCTGAATGGGTCCCCCAAAAGGGGAAGGCCTGAATGGGTCCCCCAAAAGGGGAAGGCCTGAATGGGTCCCCCAAAAGGGGAAGGCCTGAATGGGTCTCCCAAAAGGGGAAGGCTCTGATGGGTCCCCCAAATGGGAAGGCCTGAATGGGTCCCCCAAAAGGGAAAATTGTGCATGGGCCCCCCCGAAAAGGGAAAGGCTCTAATGGGCCCTCCGAAAAGGGAAAGGACTGCATGGGTCCCCCAAAAGGGAAAGCCGTGATTGGGCCCCCCGAAAAGGGAAAGGCTCTAATGGGCTCCCTGAAAAGGGAAAGGCTCTAATGGGCTCCCTGAAAAGGGAAAGGCTCTGATGGGCTCCCTGAAAAGGGAAAGGCTCTGATGGGTCCCCCAAAAGGGAAAGGCTCTGATGGGTCCCCCAAAAGGGAAAGGCTCTGATGGGTCCCCAAAAGGGGAAGGCTCTGATGGGTCCCCCAAAAGGGGAAGGCTCTGATGGGTCCCCCAAAAGGGGAAGGCTCTGATGGGTCCCCCAAAAGGGGAAGGCTCTGATGGGTCCCCCCAAAAAGGGAAAGGCTCTAATGGCCCCCCCCCCCCCGAAAAGGGAAAGGCTCTAATGGGTCCCCCAAAAGGGAAAGGCCTGAATGGGTCCCCCAAAAGGGAAAGGCCTGAATGGGTCCCCCAAAAGGGAAAGGCCTGAATGGGTCCCCCAAAAGGGAAAGGCCTGAATGGGTCCCCCAAAAGGGAAAGGCCTGAATGGGTCCCCCAAAAGGGAAAGGCCTGAATGGGTCCCCCAAAAGGGAAAGGCCTGAATGGGTCCCCCAAAAGGGAAAGGCCTGAATGGGTCCCCCAAAAGGGAAAGGCCTGAATGGGTCCCCCAAAAGGGAAAGGCCTGAATGGGTCCCCCAAAAGGGAAAATTGTGCATGGGCCCCCCCGAAAAGGGAAAGGCTCTAATGGGCCCTCCGAAAAGGGAAAGGACTGCATGGGTCCCCCAAAAGGGAAAGCCGTGATTGGGCCCCCCGAAAAGGGAAAGGCTCTAATGGGCTCCCTGAAAAGGGAAAGGCTCTGATGGGTCCCCCAAAAGGGAAAGGCTCTGATGGGTCCCCCAAAAGGGAAAGGCTCTGATGGGTCCCCCAAAAGGGGAAGGCTCTGATGGGTCCCCCAAAAGGGGAAGGCTCTGATGGGTCCCCCAAAAGGGGAAGGCTCTGATGGGTCCCCCAAAAGGGGAAGGCTCTGATGGGTCCCCCAAAAGGGGAAGGCTCTGATGGGTCCCCCAAAAGGGGAAGGCTCTGATGGGTCCCCCCAAAAAGGGAAAGGCTCTAATGGCCCCCCCCCCGAAAAGGGAAAGGCTCTAATGGGTCCCCCAAAAGGGAAAGGCCTGAATGGGTCCCCCAAAAGGGAAAGGCCTGAATGGGTCCCCCAAAAGGGAAAGGCCTGAATGGGTCCCCCAAAAGGGAAAGGCCTGAATGGGTCCCCCAAAAGGGAAAGGCCTGAATGGGTCCCCCAAAAGGGAAAGGCCTGAATGGGTCCCCCAAAAGGGAAAGGCCTGAATGGGTCCCCCAAAAGGGAAAGGCCTGAATGGGTCCCCCAAAAGGGAAAGGCCTGAATGGGTCCCCCAAAAGGGAAAGGCCTGAATGGGTCCCCCAAAAGGGAAAGGCCTGAATGGGTCCCCCAAAAAGGGAAAGGCCTGAATGGGTCCCCCAAAAAGGGAAAATCGTGCATGGGCCCCCAGAAAAGGGAAAGGCTCTAATGGGACCCCCAAAAGGGAAAGGTGTGCATGGGACCCCAGAAAAGGAAACGCCTGAATGGGTTCCCCAAAAGGGAAAGGCCTGGATGTGTCTCCATGTTTTACCTCTCTGGCCGGATAAGCAAAACGCCACTTCTTCGCCAGTGACTTGAATTCTGCAGTGGAAAAGGGTGATCGACTGTCCATTGAGGGGCAACGGTTGTGGAATAGTCTTACATGTAGGTTATTCTGCCTCCAGATTCTCCTGTAGGAGGCAGTATAACCCAGTTGTCTCAGATCAGTTGAATCCTCTGTCCCTCTGGGCTTTAATTGGCCACCATTGAAGGACACAGGATTCTAGAATAATCAATGACATATGGGTTATTCTGCTTTCAAGTCCTCCTGAAGGCAGCAGTATGACCCAGTTGTCCCAGATTAACTGAATCTCATGTCCATTAATGAGCTTTCTTTATCCTTTCAGGAGCACCAATTTGTAGAATAGTGTGACCGTGGTCTTCAAACTGCACCACAGGGGCCAGATGCGGCCCTTTGCTTGCTTTGATCCTGTCCTTAACACCAGTGAAGGGACACAATTTCTCCCAATGACACCAAACGTTGGGCCTAATGACACCACTGATGGGGCACAATTCCCAGTGACATCAGCAATTGGGCCCAATGACACCAACGATGGGGAAAAAATCCTCCCAATGATGGGGCATGTGTCAGGATCTTTTCTACTCCCAATGACCACAGTCTTGTCCCCCCCCCCCCTAAAGTCTGAAGGACAGGAAACCAGCCCCTTTTATAGAGATATTGGAGACCCCTGATCTATGATATTAGTTATACTACCTTCATATCCTAGTGTAGGTGGCAGTATAGCCCAGTTGTATAAGATTAAATATCCTGCGTCCTTAAATGATCTTTCTTTTATTGTCCATTGAGGAATACAGCATTGTAAAATAGTCTGACATGAGTTATTCTGCCTCCAAGTCTTCCGGCAGGCAGCAGTATAACCCATTTTTCCCAGATCAACTGAATCCTGTGTCCCTTAATGAGCTTTCTTTTATCCATTCAGGAGCATAGAATTGTAGAACAGTCTATTATATTATACTGCTTTCAGATCCTCCTGCAGGTGGCAGTATAACCCAGCTGTGTAAGATCAAAATCCTGTGTCCCTTGGGGAGCTTTCTTGTCCATTAAAGGACACGGGATTGTAGAATAGTCTGAGATTTTGGTTACACTACCTTCAAATGTTCATGTAGGTGGTGGTATAACCCTGTTGTCTAAGATCAAGTGTACCTTTAAAGAACGATTAACAAAAGGTTGTTTTTTTTTTTTGTTTTTTTTTAGTACTTGACGAAAAATCTGTATTATAACGTTTATTAAGGGACACTGGGTTCAGATGATGTAAAACAGTTGGGTTATGCTGCCGCCTCTCTGTTGCACTTTGGTTGGGGCACAGGATTTTAGAATTGTCTGACATACAGGTTATACTGCCTCCATATCCTGTAGGTGGCAGTATAACCCAGTAGTCTCATATCAACTTAATTCTGTGTCTCCTATGGGGTTATCGTTATTATCCATTGACGGACACAGAAATGTAGAACAGTCTTATGAATTATACTGCCTTCAAATCCTCCTGTAGACAGCAGTATAACCCAATTGTCTGAAATCAACTGATTCCCTTGTCCCTTAATGGGTCTTATTGTCTGTTGAGGGACACAGGGTTGTAGAGGAGTCATGACATGTGGGTTATACTGCCTTCCAATTCTCCTGTCAGCGGCAGTATAACCCAACTGCCTCCAATCAACTTTATTCTGTGTCCCTTAATGAACGATAAACAAATCTGCATTTTTGTACTTGCCAAAATTTTTCTTATAATATATGACAAGGAAATCAATCTGAAACTGGGTTATACTGCCTCCTACAGGAGGATCTGATGGCAGTATAACCCATATGTCAGATAATTCTACAATCCTTTGCCCCCTCAGTGGACAATAGGCAGACAGCAGTATAACCCAACTTTCTTACATCAGATGAATCCTGTGTCCCTTAATGGACATTAGAATACAATTTTTTTATTTATTTTTTGTCAAGTACAAAGTACTCTCTTTTCTTTATCGTTCATTAGGGGACACAGTATGAGACAATTGGGTTATACTGCCCCCTATTTGAAGGCAGTATAACCCACATGCCATGACTCCTCTACAACCCTGTGTCCCTCAATAGACAAAGCTTCTTAAGGGACACAGGATTCAGTTAATGGAAGACGATTGGGTTATACCGCCATCTACAGGAAGATTTGAAGGCAATATAATCCACGTCATAGACTCCTCTACAACACCCTGTCCCTCAATAGATGAAGAACTGGAAGATTTGACGGTAGTGTAACCCAAATCTCAGTCTATTCTACAATCCTGTGTTCATTGAGGGACACAGGAATAAATTGGTGTAAGACAATTGGGTTATACTGCCACCTACAGGAAGCTTTGAAGGCTGTATAACCCACATGTCATAGATGCCTCTACAACTCTGTGTCCCTCAATAGATGATAATGTTCATTAAAGGACACAGGATTCAGTTGATCGAAGACAATTGGGTTATACCGCCACCTACAGGAAGATTTGAAGGCTGAATATCCCACATGTCATAGACTTCTCTACAACTTTGTGTCCCTCAATAGACCATAAAGCTAATTAAGGAACACGGGATGTAGTTGATTGGAGACAACTGGGTTATACCGCCACCTACAGGAAGATTTGAAGGTAGTGTAACCCAAATCTCAGACTATTCTACAATCCTGTCTTCATTAAGGGACACAGGATTAAATTGATATGAGACAATCGGGTTATACTGCCCCCTACGGGAGGCTTTGAAAACAGTATAACCCACATGTGCTAGACTCCTCTAAAACCCTGTGTCCCCCAATAGATGATGAAGCTAATTAAGGGACACAGGATTCAGCTGATTGGAGACAATTGGGTTATACTGCCCCCTACAGGAAGACTTTTTTTTTTTTTTTTTTTAAAGGTAGTATAACTCATGTCATAGACTATTTTACAACCCTGTGTCCCCCCCCCCCCCCCCTTCAATGGACGCCAAGAAAAAGATTTTACGTTGAGTACAAAGATCTTATTATTTATTTATTTATTTTTTTTAGTGATCCTGTTGCTGGCGGCGGGAATGTCGCTGTGACGCGGGGGGGCCCTCACGCTAATAGCACCCGAGGAGGCACGGCGCAGCAATAACCTCCCAATGGGCAGCAGCTGGCTTCGGCGTTCTCCGATGAACGGCGCTGTGTTTATAGAGGGCGAGGTGTGGCTGAACGCAGACGATGTGGGTCGCTTCCCGGTCGCCTGATCTCATTCAGTCATCGTTAAGTAACGAGAAAAAGCTGAATACGGAGTTGCTTTCTTTTCTTCTTTTTTTTTTTTTTTTTTTTTTTTTTTTTGTATCCTTGGAGAATTTTTTTTTTTTTAATGTCTAACTGGAAATGTGCGCTCATTTTCCACCGTACGGGAGTCGCTGCTCTGACAGTTCGCTGTATACATAAATATAACTCATTGCTTCCTGTATGTTCCCAGCCCGAAATAGAGGACGTGTTTTTTTTTCTTTTATATGAGATCGTGCGACTTCTCGGAGGAAGCGCGCTCGTCTCGGGCACTCCGGGGCAGCATGTCCTGTCATTGCCGGGGAGGGGTGATACTTAACCGGCTCAGGTTTCAGAGATGTAAAAACCTCCCCTAAAAATGTCCCCCCCCCCCCCCCCCCCCCCCCCCCCTCTGCCCTCTAAACTCCCGAGATACAATAGCGCAGCTTTTCCTGCATGCTGCTGCCTTTTTTTGTAAAGGCCATTTAAAGGGACAGTGACTTCTGAGGCCTTCGAAAGTGGCTTCTTGGAGATCGATGGGACTTTCAGGCTTAACGACCAGCTATGTTTGTTTTGTTTTCTTGTTTTTATTACGAAGATGCAACCGTTTAGTTTTGGATTAAGTTTTTAATTTAGAAGCTCAAAGATTTATATGGTGTGTATGATAGCGGTGTTGAAAATTTTCCCACTGACACCCAACAAGGTGAGGGTGTGGGGGGGGGGGGGGGGCGGCTGGGGGTTTGCATAGATCTAGCTACAATCTTGGTATGTTTTCTTTCAAGCTTTGCCAACAACAATTCTGTAGCATGAAACAAAGGGTCTGTCGTTTTTTTCCTCGTTGATGATGCTTGTTTATTCACCCAGCCTGTTGCCCCAACCTCCTATAAACAAGACCAAGACCAACTAAGGCCAAGGATAAATCCAAGGGAAAAACTAAGCTTAACTTACCACTTACTTGTCGCCCCAACCTCCCCTTTATTTTATTTTTTTTATTTATTAATTTATATTTATATAGATAGATCTCTATATACACTATATTGTCAAAAGTATTGGGACACCTGCCTTTACACGCACATGAACTTTAATGGCATCCCAGTCTTAGTCCGTAGGGCTCAATATTGAGTTAGCCCACCCTTTGCAGCTATACCAGCTTCAACTCTTCTGGGAAGATATATAGATATAGAATCTCTCTCTCTCAGGGGAGAGGGAGGGGAGAGAGGGAGGGATGTAGAGAGAGAGAGGGAGGGATGTAGATATATATAGATATAGATATAGAGAGAGAGTTGGCCCCCGGAGTTCAGCTTTCAAAATTATTTTGATAATGAGATAATTTTTAAAAGGCTCTGCCTGACCCAAGATGGCCACCAGAGTCACATGGAACGGCATCGTCCCAATAGGCTAGCTTTCTCGGTGACCCAGGAAACCACAGAGTCCTACTAACTTTCTCTCCAATTGAAGTGCCTCTGCGGGAGAACGCCACCTGCAGTGGAGAAAGTAGACTGCACCCGCATACAAGCTCAAAAATGCTGCTTTTACAGGCGTTGAAGGTTTTTTTATTCTCTGCCTCTAAACGCTCCTCCATGTTACCTGCAGTATAATACCAAAAGTATTGGGACACCTGACTTTACACGCACATGAACTTTAATGGCATCCCAGTCTTAGTCCGTAGGGTTCAACATCGGTGCCTAACCTCACAAATGTGCTTCTGGAAGAATGGTCAAACATTCCCATAGACGCACTCCTAAACCTTGTGGACGGCCTTCCCAGAAGAGTTGAAGCTGTTATAGCTGCAAAGGGTGGGCCAACTCAATATTGAACCCTACGGGCTAGGACTACAGGCGTCAATACTTTTGGTTATATATTTATATATATATATATTACATGTTTAACTGTGCAACAAGTGCATAAAATAAGCAAATTTTTTACATTTTTGCGTGTTGGATGGTAAAGAGATATTGCATTATAATTACATGCACATATTTATATTTTATAATACAAATGATTAAAATATCTATATTCTAAAATTTTAAAAAAAGTGCATCTGTGATAATAAAATCTATTCTGTGTTCCAGCAGGTGGAATCTGCGTAGTACACCGGGGAGGAGGGCAGGGGAGCTGCGGAGTCGGTTGGCAGCTCCAGCGGCCCAGCCTCCTGCCATGATATCAGCCGCCCCGCTCTACAGCGGTGTGCACAACTGGACCAGCGCCGACCGCGTGCGCATGTGTGGCATCAACGAGGACAGGTGAGATTCGGTCTCTGAAGGCTCCATTATTCCATAATCCGTGTTAATTTGACATTATGTACAACATGTCGATATTTGCATGCTCATTTGTATTATTTAAGATAAAGTAGTGACTTGCCGCAGGGGGGGGGGTCTCAATGGGACAGCAAAATGCATTTGACTCTGCCGTCGTACTGGCCCGCACTTCACTCTCCACTACCACAGTGACAAAAGTTTACACTTTGCAACCACACGGCCTGGCCTTCACTCTCCGCCAGCACTTTGGCCTGGCCTTCACTCTTCGCCAGCACTTTGGCCTGGCCTTCACTCTTCGCCAGCACTTTGGCCTGGCCTTCACTCTTCGCCACCACTTTGGCCTGGCCTTCACTCTCCGCCAGCACTTTGGCCTGGCCTTCACTCTTCGCCAGCACTTTGGCCTGGCCTTCACTCTTCGCCACCACTTTGGCCTGGCCTTCACTCTCCGCCACCACACCGGCGCGGCCTTTACTCTGCGCCACCGCTCGGGGTCGCGGGCTTCACTCTCCGCCACCACACCGGCGCGGGCTTCACTCTCCGCCACCACACCGGCGCAGCCTTCACTCTCCGCCCCCACACCGGTGCAGCCTTCACTCTCCGCCCCCACACCGGTGCGGCCTTCACTCTCCGCCCCCACACCGGTGCGGCCTTCACTCTCCGCCACCACACCGGCGCGGCCTTTACTCTCCGCCACCACATACCACCGCTCGGGGGCACGGGCTTCACTCTGCGCCACCACTCGGGGGCGCGGGCTTCACTCTGCGCCACCGCTCGGGGGCGCGCGCCTTACTCTGCGCCACCGCTCGGGGGCGCACGCCTTACTCTGCGCCACCGCTCGGGGGCGCGCGCTTCACTCTGCCACCTCACCAGCCCAAACTTTATTCTCTGTCACTGCACTCTCTGTTGGTGCGCTCTTCGCTCTCCCCTGCTATTTATATGCTCATTTCACTTCCAGTCCACACTTCCTTCCCTGCCACAATAATGTCAAACTTCACTCTCTGCCCCTGTGCATGCTTTACTCTGCACCACTATACCCATATGCGGTTCACTTTCTGCCACCACAAGAGCCCGCATTTCATGCTCTGCCACCACACTCTCACACTCTCTTCAATCCCTGCCACCACAGCGGTGTGCTCTTCACTCTCCACCACCATACTTGACACTACTTCACTCTCAAGCTTGTGCACTTCTGCTAATCAGCCGCCAGTTGCCTATCATGCATGATGTCCGGTCCCTCAGACCACCCTGCAACCTGTAATTTTCTCACCTTGGTTTTCGACAGAAGGACGCCTCTCTCTGATGAAGAATCCAAATTGAGCAGTACACAGCCCCTGGGGTGCGAAGAACGTTGTGTGAGCAGTGTCCTCTCCAAGGTGAGTCCATCTTCTACCCTTTTTTTTTTTTTTTTTTTTTTTTTTTTTTTAAATAATATGGATTTTCCTTCCAAACACAATCAAAGGGGTATCCTTGAAATTCGCTCTACTTCAGTGGTCAGGTACTTCCAACTGGTCACGTTTTCAGAATAGTCCTCTTCTTGTGCAAGCAGGTTGTGTTGACTAATTAATCACATTAGTCTATCTTTCTGAGGAATATCCCGATTAGGGATGAGGCTGGGTTTGATCCAAACTCATGTTTGGCCAAAACTGGAAGGAATCTGTCAATGCCGACACAATCGGGGATGTTTGTGACGTCGAGGTCAATGGCCATTTGAGGTCCGTGTCACTGACTGCTTCCTTCTGGGTTCAGCTGAACATTTTTGGTAGGGGGCAGGGCTTTGCTTCCTCAAGGCAGAGCTGCCTCCCCGATGAATGGGGATCTGATGACTGGTTGGAATGTATGCAAGGAACAGCAGGAGAGGAGGAATGAAGCCCAGAGCCACAAAATAAACGAAGCAGGGAATTCCGTGCACTGCAAGTCCACCGGTACAGCTTCCTCTCCAGCAAAAGGAGAACCGTGAGCAGCACAGTACTGACATTGCCTAATCTCACTCCAAAACCCATGGGACTAGCAATCTCAGAGGCAGCAAGTGCCTTAGATCAGGGGGTCTCCAAACTTTCCAAACAAAGGGACAGTTTATTGTCCTTCAGACTTTAGGGGCTGAACTGTAGCCTGTATGAGTAGAAAATGCCATGAGAGTAAACCATGCCCCATAAGTGGAAGAAATGATGCCCCATCACTGCCATCAGTGGGAGGAATAGTGCCCCATCATTGGTGACAGTAGGGGATAAATATTGCCCCATCAATGGTGTCAGTGGGGGGAGGGGAGGAATAGTGTCCCCATCAATGGTGTCAGTGGGAGGAATAGTGCCCCGTCATTGGTGTCATAGGAGAAATAGTGCCCCGTCGTTGGTGTCAGTGGAAGGATAAGTGCCCCATCGTTGGTGTCAGTGGAAGGATAAGTGCCCCATCGTTGGTGTCAGTGGAAGGATAAGTGCCCCATCGTTGGTGTCAGTGGAAGGATAAGTGCCCCATCGTTGGTGTCAGTGGAAGGATAAGTGCCCCATCGTTGGTGTCAGTGGAAGGATAAGTGCCCCATCGTTGGTGTCAGTGGGAGGAATTGTGCCCCATCGTTGGTGTCAGTTGGGGAGGAATAGTGCCCCATTGATGGTGGCAGTGGGAGAAATAGATGCTCATATCAGTGGCTGGAGTAGTGCCTCAAAGGCCAGATTAAGGCAAGCAAAGGGCCACATCCGGAGCCCAGGCCACAGTTTGGAGACCACTGCCTTAGGTGATCTAACACTGCAGATATAAAACTGAGGCTACAGAACATAAAGTACTCTATATAATAATAGTTACTTCTATTATATAGAGAGATTTTAAAGCAAAGGGTAAATCGTACAGGGTACTGCTTAGGACCAATAAACATAAAGACAACAACTCTTCATTTCATGGGTTCAGGTTCAATTTAGTGGCCTGTATAGTCGTGGCTCGAAGCCTCCAGAAAAGTTTTAGTAGGTAAAATTCTGTTTTTCTCTCCGCTGCTTTGACCTCTACTGAAGGATCGTCGGGGACCGGGGTCACAAGACTCTTCAGTCTATGATTGTACTTTTGTTGTCCCTCCAGCATGACGGGTTCTGGTGGGTACAAAACACTCCTCCGATTCCGAGCGTCTCTGGGAAGTACTCGGTGAACTCCTGTGAAGGATTTTCCTAACCGTCAGGCGGGGAGTGATCACAAAGGCGCAGCAACGCTACGGAGCATTGTGTGTTCTGTGCCGACTCTAGAGGGCCGCGATGAAGAGTTTCCACAAGTCCCTGAGGTTTCTGAGAAGGGGATGTTCAAGGTCATCTTTAACTTCGGAGGGGGTGAAAACACTTTGCGGCAAATTTAACCACTTCAGCTCCGGCAGGTTTTACCTCCTTTGTGATCAGGCCGTTTTCTGCTATTTAGCACTGCGCTACTTTAACTGGTAATTGCGCGGTCATGCAGCACTGTACGCAAATTACATTTTATATCATCCCCCCCCACAAATAGAGCTTTGGTGGTATTATATTATAATATATATAAAAATATATATAATAAATATAATAGATATATTTATAATAAATATAATAGATATCTATTTATAATGATATACATTTATAATATAATAGATATATATTTATAATAAATAGATATATTTATAACATAATAATCAAATACCACCAAAGCTCTTTGTGGGGGGAAAAAAATTATTATATTATTAATAAAATTTTTATATATATATATATATATATATATATATATATATATATATATATATAATTTATTTATTTATTTTGGAATTTTTTTTTTTTTGAAGAAATTACATTTTTTTTTTTATTATTGGATAGGTTTTATAGCAGGAAAAAAAAATTAAAAAAAAAAAGAGATATATATATATATATATATATATATATATATATATATATATATATCTCTTTTTTTTTTTAATTTTTTTTCCTGCTATAAAACCTATCCAATAATAAAAAAAAAAAAAAATGTAATTTCTTCATAAATTTTGGCCAATATTTTTTCTGTTACATGTCTTTGTTTTAAAAAAAAAAAAAAAAAGAAAAAATTCCAATAAGTGTATGTGGATTAGTTTGCGTGAAAGTTATAACGTCTACAAACTATGATATACACTATATTTCCAAAAGTATTGGGACACCTGCCTTTTACATGAACTTTAATGGCATCCCAGTATTGAGTTGGCCCACCCTTTGCAGCTATAACAGCTTCAACTCTTCTGGGAAGGCTGTCCACAAGGATTAGGAGTGTGTCTATGGGAATGTTTGACCATGTGGCTCGCAGTCTCTGCTCTAATTCATCCCAAAGGTGTTCTATCGGGTTGGGGTCAGGACTCTGTGCAGGCCAGTCAAGTTCCTCCACCCCAAACTCGCTCATCTATGTCTTTATGGACCTTGCTTTGTGCACTGGTGAGCAGTCATGTTGGAACAGGAAGGGGCCGTCCCCAAACTGTTCCCACAAAGTTGGGAGCATGAAATTGTCCAAAATGTCTTGGTATGCTGACTCCTTAAGAGTTCCCTTCACTGGTACTAAGGGGCCAAGCCCAACCCCTGAAAAACAATCCCCCACCATAATCCCCCCTCCACCAAATGATTTGGATCAGTGTACAAAGCAAGGTCCATAAAGACATGGATGAGCGAGTTTGGGGTGGAGGAACTTGACTGGCCTCACCTCCTAACATGTTTTCTTCTAAGATT